>JAYMTF010005835.1:0-11048 GCA_036897485.1 Pelargonium nanum | reverse complement strand
GATTTTTTGTGCCGAATCATGCATAATTTTAAGTTGAAACAATCAATTACTAGTTGACTCACGCGCTTTGTGATAAACGAACAATAATTTGAAAATAGGGAAAAATCATTCACACTTGTCAGTCACTACCAGTGTACCACTCAATAAATGTGACCTAACATTAATGGTAAAAAAAATCCTAATTGAGGAATAATACTCCCTATTATTGATGGAAAAAATTTCAATTAAGCAATCTTAAATTCTTTTCCCTTAAGTTTCAAAAAAACAAAATTCTTTTCCCTAAAAATTAGCAATTTTCTGAATATGACACCTAGTACATTCACCTCGAAAACTACCCACAAACAAACACAACACATCTACTCACCTCCACTCGCGTTTGACGTACACGCACGACCTGGCAATTAAGCACACTTTGCGGAGCGAATCCCATCCGTCGATTAGATTCACCTGGCTGACTATATGAACGGCCAGGATCAACCGACTTTGGCCTCAAGGCACGTGTCCCCACCTATTCGAATTCAAAAAGAACCTCGAGTACCGTTACGGTTTCAGGCTCGGACCCGAACCAAACCCGAGCCGAAATCCGAACCTGAAAAAAAAACAGAGTACTAGGTTCACCAAATCATAGCCATCAATTCATATAAACTCTCTGTCTCTTTCAACTGAATTTTTGGACTTTACAAACAGTCTCACTCGCTCTGTTCTCTGGGTTTTTTTTGTGCTTCGTCTCAAGAAAGAGACCCAGCAATTGAACCAGTAAGATCTTGAATTGGTCCTCTCATTGGTGGAAGAAAAATTTGTTCTTGGGTTTTGTTGATTTTTGTGTTTTTCAATTTTTGTGATACATTTCGGTTTTGTGTTTTGTTTGAACTGAGCAGATTGGGTTTTCATGGAGGTTTGTACGAGAAATGGGTCGCATGACTTCAATTTGGCATCAAGAAAAGCTGAAGTAGCAGGTGATTTTTTTTCTTTCCTCTTTTCTTGTTTCTTTTCTTCACTTAACCCTCTGTTTGGTTGGTGAGAAAATGAAGGAAAGTTTTGGGGCTAATGTTTGTTGTCTGTTGTGGAGGGTCATTATATTTTGATGCCAAGTAATGATTTTTCAAACAAATTGAGTGAAGAATTGTTTTTTCCAGCAAAATTTTAAATGATCTTGTTTTGTTTTGTAACATTCAGCCGGGAGGCGATTCGAAGCCGTCAAGTGGCTCATAAGCCTTGTGGGACCTCTTGGAATGTCTGATCAGCCATCTGAGATGGAGTTCATTTCTTGCTTGAGAAATGGACTGGTTTTATGCAATGCCCTCAACAAGATTAAACCTGGGACTGTGCCAAAGGTACCAATTTACTCTGTTTTAATCCCTGTTTGGTTGGTGAGAACGTGAGGAGGGAAAATGAAATAGTTGGTTAATTTGATTTGTTTAGGTCATTCATCTTTTTCTTAGAAACCATTTTCAAAGTAATACTAAGAGCTATGTGATTTTATTCTGTTAAGGTTGTGGAGATCCATCAACCTCTCCAATCAATTTCTCGGGAATCTCAGCCGTTGCCTGCCTATCAGTACTTTGAGAATGTTAGGAACTTTCTAGTGGCAGTTGAGGAATTGAAGATTCCTGCTTTTGAAGCTTCTGATCTTGAAAGGGTAATTTAAGACATGACACTATTTTTCTTTTTACTTATCGATTTAACTGTGTGCAAATATTTTTCATTTTTAACTCTTGGATTTTAATAATATTAGGATACTTTGGAGGTGGCATCAGCTGCCAAAGTAGTTGATTGCATATTAGGACTCAAATCATACCATGACTGGAAGCTGACGTATGGTGGGAATGGATTTTATAAACAAACGAGATCTCCAATGGTTATGCATTCTGCCAATAGGGCCAATGTGCAAACCTCAGCTGCAATACCATCAGACGCTTGCCGGCGCTTGGACATGTCTGCTGTTTGTGAAAACCAGCCATGTCTGGGAGGTGGAGCGAAGCAGCTTCAAGGTTTGTTACTATTTGCACTTTAATACAGGGAATCAAGTGTTACTTTGAGAATACTTTGCTACATGCTATATTGTTGGTTTCAGAACTTTAGGTTTTGTGCTTTTGATTTTTTATAATCTGTTTGCTCTGCATGTGCTTAGATATCATAGATTTTGCTTTAGAAATGGTTGGTTGTGAATGGCAGCAAAATTTGATGCACTTCCTTCAATGATCTTCACTTCTTCGGGAAATATGACTTGTCCATTTTCTGTTATTCACAGTATTTGACTGGATTTTGTAGATTCAATTGTCAAGGCACTTGTTGAACGTATGGTTGATTCTAAGGAAAACATTGATAATGATCTCCTTGCCTTCATGCGCGATGGGAAACAGGTATTGGTCATTTGAGTTGATATTTGAAGTTTACTTTGTATTGGCAGATAAATAGTTACATTACCCTTTTTCTTACATACAATGTTTTGCTACAGGATCCAGTCAAAATATTCAGCAAGATCATGTCGAATTGTTTAGAGGAACGGCTTCAAAATAAGTTTGATGACGTGAGTTTGTTATAATTTGTGAAAAAGAGTTCATATTTCTGCTGGTCTCATTAGGATAATTTTCGTACATGTAACATGAAAATAAGATGGACACATAAAGTTGTTGAGATAGTCACTGGTTTCTATTTTGTTCAATTTCCTTTTGCACTCTTTGATTCTCCCTCGTCCCAAAATGAGTGTCCACATTCTTTAAATAAAATGTCTCAAAATGAGTGTCCAATTTCCTTATTAAGAAGTTAGGTATGCTTGAATTACCAACAATATTTCTAAGCTAAGTTAGTTAGATCCCATTGAGTTTGTTAGAACAAGAGCACACGAGGGTTTAAGGGAGAAAATCCAGATTTAGCTAACTTATGTGGTAAGTGCATGCACCCTTGTCCTTGTTCACTTGTGTAGTTGTATGAATTTAACACGAGTTTTATGAGTCATTCAGAAATTCTTCTTCATATATATTCTACCGATTTTTTCTATTTAAATTGTCATCTAAATTTATTAATGTCTTTTGTCCACGAACAGTTGAAACCAGAGATTGGAGGCTGTTTGGAAGAAAGAAAAAGTCCATCTTCTCTCCAAATGTCTGGGGTATGTTTTCCTAGTATTATGTTTTTTTTTTTTTTTTTCCATTGTCTTAAGTTTCCTCTATGTTGTAAAATGCATGAGAGGATTGAACAACATGAAGTGAGATTTGTGCTTTTGATTTAATATAATTTTTATTTTTGAGAAAGATATTTCATTTTGTATCCTTAATCAAACATTTTTATCATGAAAGGTCTCCTTAATCAACCATTTTATTACTCACTAGTTTCTCTCCAAGATTGAATATGTATACAAACTTGAGTTAATCTCTCCATATCCTTTTGTGCTTAATTTGTGAAATGTTCATACTATGATTACTACGTAAGCTCCAAGTAACTAACACCTAAAGTGCACCATCTATCCTACCTATTTGAACCAGAAAAATGATTCCCGTGTAATTTTATTTAAAGGTGGACCAAAAAATACAGCTTCATGCTTACTTATTTTATTAAAATTTAAAGTATCATACAAATGTTTCCACTAATGGATTTCTTTTTTCTGTTAAAATAATTATCTGCATTCTTATTACTATTTTACAAATTTTATATCTTCATTTTACAGACCATTACGTTAGGTAAGTAAAGTATGTTAATTTCAGTATATGTTTACTTGTTGAACCATAAACTTTCGTAAAGGAATCTGATGTTCATATATCTTACAGTGTTGTAGGGCATGCTTAAGTAAGGACAACTGCAGCCACAGGCGTCTATTTAAAATGCAAGAAAAAGAACTTGTTGTAAGCGATTTTCCTTTCCGGACTAAAGTTTGTAGCGAGGACTAGTTATGTCATGGTGCCCAGGTTCTGATTTTATTAAGACTGCCCGTTACACCTTTTTCAGGATCTCAAGGACTTATTATCCAGAACAAAGAGGGAGTTTGAAGACTTGCAGTCTCACTTGGCGAGAGATCTAAAAGAGCTGGGTATGACATGTTGAAAAAACACTGAGCTTAAACTTATAAATTCTTGAATGTTCTGATACAATTAACCTTTGTTGACGAGTTTATACTAAATGGTTTCAGGGAATCAGGTGCAGGAGATGTCTACTGCTGCTACTGGGTATCACAGGGTGGTGAAAGAGAACCGAAATTTGTATAACATGGTTCAAGATTTGAAAGGTTAGTTAATTGTGCTAAAACAAAAACATAAAAGTTAATTACATTTACCATTTATACATTTTCAATCAATTGTTACATGTAGTGATCTATTTATAATATCTGCAGGAAATATCCGAGTTTACTGCAGAATTAGGCCTTCCTTATGTGCTGAAAAAAGAAATGTGATCGACTTTATTGGGGAGGATGGCTCCCTAGTGATTTTGGACCCCTCGAAACCCCAAAAAGACGGAAGGAAGCTTTTTCAGTTCAATCGAGTGTTTGGTCCCACTGCCACCCAAGATGTGGTCTTCAGTGACACCCGACCATTGATACGGTCTGTAATGGATGGTTACAATGCATGCATTTTCGCTTATGGCCAAACTGGATCTGGAAAAACCCACACCATGAGTGGTCCCTCATATGGGTCAGCTAAGGATATGGGGATTAATTATCTTGCCCTTAAAGATCTCTTTGAGATGTCTAATAAGAGGAAGGACATTGTAAATTATGACATTCGTGTTCAAATGGTTGAGATATACAATGAACAAGTCCGAGACCTTCTTGGAGAGAACTCATCAACCACCAAATTAGAGATACGGAGCTGTACTGGTGACAATGGCTTAGCTCTTCCAGATGCTACTATGCATTCTGTGAAGTCCACAGCTGATGTTCTCAATCTGATGAAACTTGGTGAGGTGAACCGTGTCGTCAGTTCCACTGCAATCAACGACCGAAGTAGCCGTTCCCACAGGTAGATTTTAAGCATCTAGTATATTCTTTGAAGTTACATAAGTCAAAAGCAAAACAAAGTTAGCTGATGAAACTATTTCTTGAAACTAAGCCGACTCTTTTACATGTTTTCAGTATTGTGACTGTTCATGTCCATGGTGAAGATGTTTCTGGAAGCAGTTTTCGAAGCTGCCTGCATTTGGTTGACCTTGCAGGAAGTGAACGCGTTGACAAATCAGAAGTTACTGGAGATAGGCTCAAGGAGGCACAGTATATTAACAAGTCTCTTTCTTGTTTAGGAGATGTAATTACAGCCTTGGCACAGAAGAATTCTCACATCCCTTACAGAAACAGCAAACTCACTCTCCTTCTGCAAGACTCATTAGGTAGTGTGCATATTTTAAAAAAAAAAAAACGTCTCCTATCTTTTCGCAAATCCTTAGCCTGTCCTTTCATCTTCTAGGGTTATGGTTACTAGTCATACGTGGCATATAAACTGTGGATTATGTGCTGACCAAATTTTCCTTATGCAAATTTGTCTCAGGTGGACATGCTAAAACATTAATGATTGCTCATATAAGTCCGGAAGAAGATTCTTATGGGGAAACACTTGGTACCTTAAAGTTTGCTCAAAGAGTTTCAACGGTTGAACTTGGTGCTGCACGTGCAAACAAACAGAGCAGCGAGGTCATGCAACTCAAGGAACAGGTAAAACATATATATGCCAGTTGCCATTATGTTGCATGCAAATATTTTCCTGTGATTTTTCCGTTGACTTCATTGTTGGGCTAAGAAAATCAGTAGTTTGCCGAGACACAAAATTTTCATTGGTTTATGTAGTCTCAAGGCTTATTCCTTTTCACTCCATGCCATCATCATTATTCAATGTTAATGTGGCTCCTTTTTTCTGAAAATATAGGAGTACCCGGAAACGAATTGGGTTATTTTATAATTGTTGGTTAGTTGGGTTGGGAAATCGGAGGATGTCAACTGTCAAGTCAATTAGAGGGTGTCTTTTATCACTACACATCGAGTTTGAAAATGAAGATTGTCATGATGTATTTTTCCTTAAAATGTAGGTTGAGAACCTTAAAAAGGCATTAGTAAACAAGGAAGCTAATGTGCAAACTCCTACACAATATCGAAGATTAAGCATGGAGAATTGCAGCGCTATGAAGAGTGAGAAGACAGTGAAACAGAGTGTATACCTTAATACAACTAGGGAACCAAGATCTCCTCGTGCAGCAACTGAGCGGACTCCTCCACGTACCAGAAGATTGAGCATTGAGAATTGCAGCGCCGTGAAGAATGAGAAGACCGTGAAACTGAGTGTATACTCGCATAAAACAAGGGAACCAAGATCTCCTTGTGCAGTAACTGAGCGAACTCCTCCACGCTCCAGAAGATTGAGCATTGAGAATTGCAGCGCTGTGAAGACTGAGAAGGCAGTGAATGTTGAGAACAGAACACCTTCTGGGCCAACTCGTGCACGGCGGTTAAGTTTGGAAGGTCCTAGATATGGTAAGAAGGCTACATTGCATATAAAAGTACCAGATAATCAAGCATGTGCAGAATATGAAGGTGCAAAAGCAGTCCCAAAGATGAGATATCATTGGCAGTCCAACGATAATAGCTCCACAATGGATGAGTATCAATCAAAGGCTCCTCCAAGTCCTACGAGTTTAAGTTATCAAAAGCAAGCGATAAAAACAGATGGTAGAGCACAAATACCTTCTATTCAGCTACCAAAAACACCCGAACCACTAATACGTGCCAGAAATGAGGTTCAGATTGTGATGAAAAGTGAGATCACTCTTTCCACAGAATCTCATACACCCTTTTTGAGTGCCACCACAAATGGAAAAGGTGTTTCTTCTCAACTAAAGAAATCCCTACGGACAATCGGGAAATTGATTAATGGTTCTGAGAAGAGGTATGCCAAATTCCATGACTCATCGATCTACATTGACCTATACTTTGTAGTTTGTTCATTACATTTACTGTCCTCATAAACATTACGGAATTGTTGCACTTGCACAATGAAGTGTGTTGCAATCAGTCAATAGCTTTTTCTTTCATAGTGATCCATTTATGTTGATTCCTAAAAATTAAACTAGTGAAGCATCTACTATGTGTGCAATCTCAATTTTTCCGACAAAATTGCAGGAATCGACAGAAGCAAGTCGAAACACAGCAGTTCAACACAGATTTAAAGTCACCAGTTTCAACAAATGCTAGGACACAGAGGAGGCAATCACTTACTGGCATTCAAACGACTCGCAGATCTTCCCTTGGAGGGAAGCAACCCGACTTTAGTGAGTAAACCATATCAATTCTGATATAAAGTCACCAGTTTACTCTGCTGTATTTTTATCTATGTCATATTATATTATCTGTAGTGTGCTTTGATCTAAATTCCCCATTACTTTGTTTTTCTGCATGATAGATGCAGATGACAATAGGCTTCCCAAGACTCCTCCTTCAGTCCACCCTTCAACCAAGGCAACAAAAAGGTGGTTGTAGATTATTAAAGCCCTTGGGAGAGGTTACTGAAGCCAGGGATGCGCTTTGACTATAAGCATGGTGACAGTTTTAGTTGAGCCAGAAGACTTGTCAACAATGGCTGATAAGCTAGAGGTTGGCTGAAAAGATAGCCTACATTCAATTCAATATTCATGTACAGAGGAAATAGACTGCAACTGCTAGTTGAATCATATCAGTTGTGTTGACTGATTCTTGATTTTAAATGATCAAATAATACTGAATCCCCATTTTGCATTCCATCATCTACATATCTTCTTTGACAGGTCTGTGCTCTACCATCTGTTTACATGCTTGAACTCTCAATCTCTGTAAAGGGGCCATTGTCATCAAGTATATAAATTCATTACACAGCAAGAAACAGATGCAGAGAAGAAAAGTTGAGCACTGAGCCACTGACATTCAAGAAAACTAAGGAAAAGAACAATCTGATAATAGATTATGCAAGAAATACCAGCTTTTTAACTAACAAAAATAGTAACTTATGTATCAAACATTTAGTACTATTATTTACCACATAGCAATCTTGTTCCATTACATTCTGTGTACAAACAAATACTCTATATGCAAGCAATGCAATCAATTAAAGAATAGGGGTTTGCCACAAGTCATTGGAGATGATGAGCATTCTTGTTCATCTTGGAGCTGGAGTAGTGATAGGCACGAACCAGCCGCTTCTGAAATCTTCCTAGGTTTAGCTTCACATTTTGCCTGTCAAGATAGATCTTCTTGGTGAATTCCCAACCCTTCTTCGACACGCTCCCTGGGTCTGTAAGAACAGGATCATCTTTTTCGTATTCATTGTACAATGAGCTCTCTCTAGGAACAATTTTGTACCCAATATACTTCAAATCAAGCTTCATTGCAGGTTCCCCATAATATGTCTCAGCTGCCCAGACAGTTCCAAGTGGAATAATTTGGATGAACACAGAGCCAGGTTTCATAAACAGAAAATGGGTCATGGCAGCCCCATGAACACCTACCATAACATCACTTGAATTAAGAACCCGATAAATCTTTGCCAATTCAGTTGTCCTCTCGGGCTTCAAGACTTCAACTCTAAACCCAATTTTTTCTGCCAATTTCACCAATGAATCTTCATTTAGTATTGCTCTTGACCCATTTCGCGACAAGATAACCAGTTTGGGTTTCTGCAACAAGTCTTGCTCTTGGTTTTTTAGCTTCAACACAGTTTTTGATGATGGGGAGTGAGTAAACTTCTCTCTTTGCCTCAGCTGCTGCATTTCTCGCTCCTCATCTTGAATCAAACCTTTGATTCTCGGCCAGTAGGCTTTGTCTAGAAGATTTCGAAAATCAACAATGCTTTCGTTCCCCGCCATTAATGACGAATCCAGAGTTAGCTCATCATGAATTCTCAGGCCAACAATGGCCTCCGGGAAGCAATGAGTTCTCTTGTCTTCCTTAAAATCAATTAGAGGATAATCCGAGAGACGAGAAAGAATATCTCCATACTTAGTAAACCACCAATTACGGTATTCAAGAACAACAAACACAACCTTCTTCTTCAGATGCTGTGAAGTAATGAACAAAGGCAGTATCCCATCATTGAATTCATGATAAACATTACCAGTGTAGCCTCCGGTCGAGAAGAACACAGCTGGGACATCATGCTGCACATCACACTGAGGACGAGTACCAGACTTGAAGTTCTTTGAAATAAGATGTAATTCACTAATGGTGTCCATCACACTGGTTTCCCATTTTCGGGTATATGGTCGTATCTTTTCGTGTTGGAGCTCCTCTTCATTTGTGCCTTTGACTTCCTCAGCCATACCCGAAACATAATTCATGTAGTCACTTCCTTCTCCCGGATTGTACAGGAAAACAGAAAGGGATGCAGATTGTGTCCTCACATCCCCTTTCATGAAACAGATATCAGAACGGATACTGCTTCTATCACAACATATGGTTCCTGCATTACCATACAATTTACAGAATTTTTTTGTTAAAAGAAACTAAGTACTATAGCAATAAACAATCAATTATCAGCCAAATTACAACTTGATTCATTAGTTTGACCAAAGCCAATATATTTTGTTTTTTTTTTTTAATTTGAAGTTAAGAGCAAAAGGAAATTCCAATACAACTACAAGGAGACAGATTGGAACATATTAATAAAACAGTGCTGTGAGGCTCTAATAAAACAGTCTCAAGAACTTTTAAAAAATGAATAATAAAATCCTATGTGCTGTGAGGCTCCATCATCACCTCAGCAATACCAATAACCTCAATAATCTTCCCAAAACTTAAAAGTCCAATTTGATTTCTTCTCCAACTTTTGCAGCTACTACCAATTCAGGAGAATCTACACAATCATTTACCATATATACATGGGAAAAAAAATATGGTTCTCTACTTTACCCAAAACAACCCAAAGTGAAAACAAAAAACAAAAATACCCACCATTAGAGATTGAAGAACACATGGGAACATTAACATCTACACCATCAAAATGATCTTCATTTTCTCCTCCTGTAAAAGAAAAAAAGGAAACAAACCCATCTAAGACAGACAAAAATAACAGAGAAATAGAAGCCAAAAAAAAAAACTTACCCAGAAGAGAGCTGTACAAGTGAGGAGCTAATACAAGGATGCAAGAGAGAAGACAAAGGAGAAGGAGAGAGAGGAGCTTGGGCCTGGACCTCTTGCAACAGTATCTAGAGTTGCCACCACAGTCCAGAACCAGAGTATTGCTCTGTGACTCCTCATCTTCATCAACACCATGCCTCTCACCTTTCCTCAGAACCTGGTATTTTCTCAGCAACTGGTACCTCTGGTTGTGCACCATTTCTAATATTAAAGCTTCAACCTTTCTGCCCAACTTTTCAAGCTCTGCTACTCAGAACCAAAACCCAGAAGCTAAATAGGCTCAAAAACTCAGATTTTAACTTATTTTACTCGTTGCTTTCTCGGGTTCCTCTTTGTTTTCTTTTTAGAGAGAGAAACAGGGAAAAAGAAGGAAGCTTAGCACGTACAGCTCTTGTTCATTCTTTTGAGAGAGAAAGAGAGAAAAGGAGAGAGATTTATGTACATGGAGATGAGAGAAAAAATGGGTTTGTGGATGTTTTGTGTTTTGAAAAATGGAGGATTGGAATTTGCAGAGAAAATCAAAAGGTAGGAGACGGCTATGGAGGTGTTTTTTACAGTCAAATATGCGTACATAAAGAGGGAAGCTTGCAACTCCGAGTTTTGGGTTCGTGTAACCCACGCGCTTCTCTGTGGCGTGAGTGACCAATTTATGTTTCTGTTTCTTCATTACTGTTTGCTATTCACACGTAATGAAAAGTGACCACCTAAGTGTCAGATTCGAATTATTCTCAAAAAAAAAAGTATCAGATTCGAATTTGAACATTTATCGCATTTAATGATTTTGAGTGATTAATTTTAAGCCACGTTTAAGATTAGCGGACTTCAAAACCCTAGGCGGCTCCTTGGGAGAGAAAACCTAGGCGGCGGCGGCGGCAGCTCCTTGGTGACGGCGGCTCCTTGGCGGCGGCAAGGGCTATCGTATCGTAGAGGTCGTGTCTCTCGCATGAGAGTAATACCATTAGGGTAT
>JAYMTF010005834.1:0-11051 GCA_036897485.1 Pelargonium nanum | reverse complement strand
ATACAAAAAATAAATATTATTGTTAAATGTTAATTTGAATAGATAATTATCATTTTAAAAATAATTATTTGTTGATAAGTCCTTTATATAAATTTAAATTGTTATCTAATGAGGTGTCAGATATGTTGCATTGATGGTGTAAAGCTCTTGTACCTGACAGTGCATCAAACATAAATCCATAATTTATTTTATTTATATGCATATATCATATTTGATTTTTTTATTAGTTGATAATTGGTAAATCTCTCCTTTTAATTCAAAATTTCATCATCCCGTAATTTCATCGTGAAAGTTTGAACCTGTAAATTGTTTGGTGTAATAAATCTTGATATATCATAACTGATTTTTGAATTACTATTCAAATAATTATATATTTTATACTATTTCATCAATATTAAAAAAATATTTATATACTTTGCTGTAGTTTGGTAACCAAATTCTTGAAGAAAAAAAAATGATAAAGTCAATGATTAATTTTATTTTCTTATGTTTGGATATAATATATAAGGATGAAGAAGAGAAAATTATAATTTCTTAAATAAAAAATTTACCACAATGTCCATGGAAAGAATATTGTCTCATAAACGATATTTCTTACTTTTCTATTATTTCAATTTTTGGTTAGCATTTGTAACCCTATTTTATTTTATGTTCCTATATTTTCATTTCTTATGCGATAAAATTATGTCAATGATTATGTACTGAAGCGGAATAAAAATTTATAAATCAAGACGACAAACAAAAACACGACACGTGGTGCCCGAGTACCACATCGACTCTTTCCCATAAGACCAAGTTTGCCCGCGATGAGGGAAGCCCTGAAAGCTTCAAGGAGTACCAAGCTCGCGATTCCTTTATTTAGAACATGTTGATATGCTCCCATTGGAGCCACTCGAGGGTGGTTCCGATTATGATGCAACTTCACTCTGGTCACTAAAAGAACATAACAGGGTCATCGGATGTGCTTCGTTGCTTAGTCAATTTGATCGTCGAAGACTCGTTGCTCAAATGATTTTGATCATCAAATCGCTAGATGATCCAAGCTCTCGATCATCAGCATAACCTTCCATGTCGCGGTCTCGCCCTTAATGTCTTGGCATCGTTTCGATGACCCAAATTTTTGATAATCGAAGAAAATTCCTCTCCATGTTGCAGTCTTACTTCATCCAATTACAACATTGTTACGATATTCCAAACTCTGGATGTTCAAGAAGGATTGTCCCCGCTCCTATGAAGGTGTCTCGCTCTCTTTGTTGTGACATTATCTTGATAACACAATTTCTAGACAATTGCAGAAGGATCTTTCCCGCTCTCATGCATGTTGTAGACTCAAAAACACCATGCCACAACATGAGTGTTGTGTCAAAATCTGGGCATGCGGGCTCTTTACCTACCTCTCTTCAATCGTATTCTTTGTTCGAGCACCCATTGTATGGAAGAATGAAGCTCTCACGAAGGCCCAAGAGGTCACAATGAGAGATCATATCCCTCCTCCGTATATTTTCACCACAATAAGAACTTATCACCCTCTTTCATATACGTTCACCACAAGAAGAGCTCATAATCCCTCATTCAATCAGTCACCACTAGGAGAGCTCGTCAACGTTTTGTAAACAATCACCACAATGAAGACTCCTTGCCCTTTCTTCGTATACGGCCACAAGTAGAGTTTATCGTTCATCCTTCATATTCGGTCATCACAAGAAAAGCTAATCGCATCTTATCAACACTTACTCCCCATAAGAGAATTTTGAGGTTATCACCTTGTCTGTCACCACCAAGGTTACACGTCTTACTATAACGCTACTCAAAGTGGTATATTATCTCAGGGAATTCACTTTTTCCTACAATTCTTGAAGGACATATGGGATATCTGTAGCTTATTTGACACCCACAGGCAGCGCACCCGGAAGGCTTGAACTCCAACACTCAAAACAAACCCCACGTCACCAAAAATTAACCACACAACGGCACATAACGAGTTTTGTTTGTAAGTATGAATACTTCATCTTGGTAATAAGAAAAGGACTCAAAATTGACATTAAGACTTTCGCTCTCTTGTGTCCTCCATAACGAGGTGTAATTCGAATCCACCCGGAGTTGATTTTTACTCTCATGCCCAATGAGATTTTTAGGCACACACCAGAGTCTCATGCTAATGATGTGTTACCCTTTGTACAAACTCCAAGAACCCAAGAGTAAGATCTCAAGCTTTTAGCTCACCCTAACAAGTGGACAGAATATTCTACTGTGATTTTTTTGACTTGTTTCAGAAAATTCAGTTTAACAAACAATTTACAAGTACATAAAACGAACATAAATGTTAGACCAGATCGATGAATCAGGTCAATCGTTTCTGCATCAACGCCTCATTCTAATAACATAAATTCTTCAATAGAGGCTCTAATCTCTTGTGAAAATTTCTTCCTTCTAATAGTCGCACTAATTTATTTCATTTGATCTCTTGTCCGAGTTGTTGACATGACACATCCTTCAAGTGTAAAGTAAAATTTCCAAACAAGCACTTGGACATTAGTTAAGAGGTTTATATGTTGAGATGAATGGATTGAACTTTGGACTCATTGTTTTCCTACTATATATTGAACTTATTGAATCAGTAGGTTTAGGTTTTTGTATGATTGAAGCAAAAATTTGTATCAACGGGCAATTTCTCCCTAGTACCACTTTCTATATATGATTCATGGTAGCTCAATTATATTATGCTATGTGCAACGTATTCACGTATACATTTCAATAGGCAAAAAGATGGTACAAAATAAAATAGGAAATGTTGACAGCGCAAGGGACACGGGGCAACGTCATCTAGACACGGAGTTGTGTCCAGTGCTATAACATGGCCTTGTGTTGATGGACACGGGGTTGTGTCAAACTCCATGACACAAGGTTGTGTCCAAACAACACATGCTCGTGCACTTCTCTCTGTTGTGCAACACGGCCCCTGTGTCTTCTGGACACGGGGCTGTGTCTTTTTCTTGAAACTCTTCCCGATTTCTCCAGAACGCACCAATTTGTCATGAAATACCAAGAAAAAGCCTGAAAGACACTACAACACTACAAAACAAATCAAATTTGATAAAGAAAAATTAATTAAGCTAAAACAAATAAAATCGAGACAAAAACATGATAAATGAGACGATAAAATACTATAAACATATATCAAATAATCATGTGTCACCTATTGACGTATATTTGTAATATACTTTCCCATGGTTAGTTAAGCAAGCTGAAATGGCTTATAACCATTTGCATAACCTAAAGGGCAAAAGCCTTAAATTGATGTATGTGACAAGTGGGTGTCACTTACTAATATGAAAAGGCAGATGCTGAAATTAAATATTGGTAAAGGAAGCCAATGATAATAATCTGCCGACACAAGCAGATTGAGAGATGGAGAAAACTTTTGGAAGTTAGTCGTGTGCACTGTGCAGTGCAGTTCATGTGTGGAATTTATTCGAAAAGATAAAGAAAAGAAAGTATTTGGAAATTGTTATTCAGTGTTCACACAAAACCCATTACTATCTTTATCAACAACAACAAAAAAAAGGTATCAAGCAACAAGCATCATTAATATTTTACGGAGACCATTTCGCAATTGCTCTCTATATTCAGCCTCATGCCGCATTTATTCATTGAATTCCACATATGGAACCCGTGCCATTTTTTTATTTTTGTCACAACCTAGTTTTGTTGTGTTTTTCATTTTTGTATTGGGTGGAATCAATTTATGGAGCACTACATTTTATTAATTTCGTCCGTGTTTATTTCTCTTGTCAATTTTAAGAAAAAAAATTACAAATTATAATCTAGATGAACGAACTTGTCCGAGCATTCGTTAATGGATTCTTAATTTCCTCTTCTTCTTCATTGCAACAGTCAAATTTGTATGCCCAAACAGCTAACCGTGTCGTTAATTAACTCCATCAGTGCATCATGTAGTTTCAAAAACTATGATGCAAGGACACTCTCACATTCTAAACGTACCTGTTTGTGACATGTTTTTTACACTGGACATTCATCGGATACTTATTTGTCATAAAAAATTAAAGATAAGTTGAAAAATGACGGAGTGACACGTGGCTCGCTTATCATATAAAAGGTCAACGTGGGTCGTAGACTAGGCTTCGGATGTAGAAGAAAATTGGACCAAAATCAATTGGACCACGACCGATCGGAGCGAACGCGTCTCACTTCAACTGGTTTCGGGCCAACTAGCTCCCGCACGCCCCATGCGCGCACTCCGCCCGCGCACCATCCATCCGCACACACTCACACCCTCGCCTCGTGCACGCTAGCCTCCGCACAGCCGGCCTTGCGCCAACCACTCGCACACATGCACGCTTCCTCGCCTCTGCGCTAACCCGTCTCTCGCCAGTTTCCCGCTCCAACCAGCTCCCGTGCCATCTATTTGCGCGCCTCCACTTGCGCCTACCAGCTTTCGCACGGCTACACCTTCCACACCTATGCGCTTTTGCGCACCCTAGTGCCCCACACACTAGTTCCCCACACGCCAAGCTCGCGCGCCCACTTTGTCTGCGCTCCAAGTCTCCCCATAGCTCGCCTTGTGCACACATCGTTTGTAGTTTAAAACAAGCAACTGAAGTGCAATAACAGAAGCAAAAATATCAGACTTTGAATTGAGAATAGCTTGCTGTGATTCTCATTACTTTGTGCATACTGACTTAGTCTTTAAATAGACCATATAACAAACTAACAACCTCCTACTAATAAGCAATTAACTAGTTACTGACCCACTACACAACTAACATTTTATTGTTCCTAATTTCTTGCTACTGCACTAGCTAATGGACTCAACAAAATAAAGACTTCTTCTTCTCCTACATATCAGCAACTATCAGCAAGACATGAGATGTGATTTTGGATCATATCTTCTACATCCTTGTGCACGCACTCGTGTACACAAACACCTCTCGCGCACATTCGTGCCCTTGAGCTCGAACGCACCAGGACATATGCATATCAAGAATCAGAGCACGAGCCCAAGGTTGGACATAAGGCTTCGACCGAAGATTCATTTCGCTCTCCCACATGGTCGGAGACCAAAATCAGTGTAAGTCTGTTGGCGAGTAGAACCAACAGACAGAGTGGAAGAAAGACTGAAATCAGTAGTTGCCCCTGTGGGTGAGTAGATCCAACAGGCAGAGAGAGAGATAGAGAAAATACCAGAGTGCCCGCGGGATCCACCTCGACATCGACCAATCAGAGACCACCATGTGTCAGGTTAGCTTGAGGACTATATAAGGAGCCCTAAGCTCAAGGTAAAATGTTCAGTCAATTCACCACTTAAACACAACACGTAAGAACCCGAAAACGCTCTCAAACGTTCTTCGTACTCTTCGTGAGTTCATTGTGTTTTTTGTGCGTTCTTCGGTATTCGAACGAACTACGGAGACATTGATGTTCAATCTTTCATACATTTTCTGTTTGTGTTGAGAATTTATTCTCACGCCAGAGGTGGCCCCTCGGATACACATTCGAGGCTTTGCTTAACAATGTGTTACCTGCGCAGACTACAAGTCACTGATCGGAGTTGGAGCATTGCTACCACTAGAAGACCCGAATTGACAGTCAACCTACCATGACTCAGGATAAAAAAGACCAAAACAACGACATAGTAAATCTTGTATTTGAGTGAGAAAAATATTCAAATCAATTAGTTCCATAAGTGACTTGGCGGTGCATACTACGTTTAATTGAGAACCTATTGCAACAAGTAGCATAGGTAAAATAATAAGAATGTGTCGGTCAAAGATTAAAAAAATCTTTATAAAAAAAAGATTAAAAAAATAAATAAACAAATGATCAACTCTAAGATAGACACAGGTGCATAGGGTATGTAACCATTTAACAAAATTTTGAGTACTGAAAAATGAAAATATACATTTTCCTAGCGAGTCACCGAAAAGCGTGAGAAGAGGAAAACACATATTCAATTTAACGGAGCAATAGAGTCGCCATCCGATACGATATGGTGTCACAAGACGATATATTGACTGTCCATATCTCTGTGTCGCCCACTAGTGCAGGTCAGTGGTTAGCGTGAAGTCGAAGCCAAGTCTGTGCTAAGAGGGGAGTGGGAGGGACCCACAAGCACAGTCAAGTAAAAGGTCTCTTTTACTTTACGCGGTTTCTGTGTCGCTGTTACTTGTCACGCTGCCGTTTTTCTTTTCTTTCTGTTCCAACTAGGACAGCCCCATCTCTTCTCCACGTGTCACTTATATGTTGAGCATACGTGTCACCATCCTTGTCACACTGACAGCTTGTAACTTGATCTTCTTCTTTCTTCTAGACTTTCAAACGTCAAATAAATCACTTACCATTATTGTCTTCTTCTTTTCTGGACGATAAATTACACAATATAGCGATTGTATAGTTTGTATCATTCCATCTAATAAAACTAACTCACAATCTTTTGGTATCTCATATATTGTACAAGAATATAAGTTTTAGTCCTCGATATTTATTTTTTTATAATATTTACGCTATTAGACGGATAAAAAGTAAAATTTATTTCTAAAAGATTGTAGCTCTCTCATATTAACTTAAACCTCATTTCATACCGTCGGTAAGAAGGTTCGAACCCGAGACTTCAAATGAAATTCAAAGCTTAAACTACTTGACTCAACACACAACGGTAAAATGTTAAAATAGTTATAATCTCAAAAAATAAAAAAAATTTGCATGTAATATCACATAATCTTTTTAAAAATAAAATTCATATTGTAACAAATATATATGATACTAACTAACATATTATAAAGATACTAATAGTAATTCATACATAATTAACTTCATGAAAAACAAAGGGTTAAATGGTTTTGTCTTCCTCTTTAGCCCTTAATTAGAGTTTAGCATAATTTGAGTCATTGGGCTCCGCTATTTTTTTTTTTAAAATTAAACCAACGTTATCGATTGTAGCCGGTTTTGATGTAACACGTCAGCTTACGGTGACACGTCATCATCACGCCACGTAAGATTTTAGTCTATGTCAGCTTCCAACTATGATAGATGAAACGAAAACATTTTATTTGTTTAGGAAACAACGCCCAAAACGATGATGTTTTGGCGTTCTTGTATGAAAAAAATAAAAATGAAACGTTGATGTTCCATCTATAATAGTTGAAATTTAATGTGTATTGCTGACATGACCTAAAATCTTAGGTGATATGATGACGTGTAGACGTGTCAACAAATACTAATGTGACACTTGAAAACCAGCTACAACCGATTAAGTGAGTTTAATTAACAAAAAAATAGTTTACAAATGTTCGATCAAGAAAAAATCCTAATGATGAGCTAAATAAAAAAATAGTTCAAATAAGACAAAATCATTTAATCCTTTTATATTCTCATCTCTTCGTCCTTGCAAAAATAAGGTAAGAACATATTCAAAGTAAACAATACATGCCATTTTGTTAATGATGCATAAACTATCTTGATGTAGAAAATACTATCTCTAATTTTTATGACGAAAAATATTAAGATTTAAAAAGAAAATATTATTATTTCTTGTATATGGATAGAGTAGGATCTTATGAATAGATTTTTGCTCTTTGGAAGATGCAATCACAAACAAAATGATTAACATTGGAGTAAAATTTTGGAAATGGATTCTTAAGTGGGTATAAAAATGATTTAATTTAGTGCTTAAAGCATGTTATATAAATCTCCTCTTGTGAGTCAAATCAATTATTACATTATTTGAATGTGAATATATAGTGACTCACAGATAAAAAAATATTTTTTTATAAATAAATAAAAATAAAATGTGAAGATATGTTTGACTTGAAATTTCTTTTTGGTTAAATGGTTTTCTCTCTTTTGAACTTGACGGTTCTTTTACTTTAGCATCTGTCCTCAAATTTTTATTGTTATGACCATTAAATTGCTAATTTTTTTGTTCACACCGTTGTAACCGGCAATAACAAGTAATCGACCGCTACGTGTCACGTTATACTTGAGTTTAATGATTTTGCCCCTAAACTTAACAAAATTTTGACTATAATCTATAACCTCAAATCTTGTTTGTTCTTACCTGTGAACACTAATTTTTTTATTCTCGCCCTTGTAAGTGATAATCAATCGCCACATCAGTACGATGATATGTAACATTTATAATATACATGAATGTAGACAATTTTTTTAGCGAAAGAACGTAGACATTAAAAAACAAACAAATCCAACAATTAACCAAACTTGCTCTCGAAATTCATTTGATATTTTATGAATTCATTTTTTTAAATTATTCTAGGGTGTTGACGATTTAAATCTAAATGGTTAGGATTATGTTTCTTGTTTTAAAAAATGTTGGCAGATTAACGTGATATGCTAACTTGAAAAAATATTACATACCACCATACCGATGTGACGACGTATTACGACTTACATGAATGAGAATATAAAAAATTTAGTAGTCCAAGAGTCAGAACAAACAAGATTTGAGGTTATAGGCTAAAGTCAAATATTTGTCAAGTTCAGGGGGGAACCATTAAACTCAAGGATGACGTGACATGCTGAGTGGCAACTCTCTGATTCTGATTGGTGGAGAGAATGTAGTAAGCTAGAAACGTTGTACCTGAATATGTATGATCCAAATGAGTTGTAACTGAGTTGTGGGTTCGTTTGGTGGACCATGTATCAAGTCTCGTCAACCACGTGTCAGATTGTATGTCTAATGTACCAATTTAGTTCAAACCGGGTCGAGTGATTGTGTTAAGTGTATGGGTCTGGATCATCTACTTTTGTTTATTAGGATCCTTGGGTGCCTGATATTTCAGGTTTTCGGGTTAGTGGTGTTGATGATGTGATGGATCCGGAGTTCCGTGTAGTTATTGGGGAATGTTCTGAGGAAGTGTTGTAGGCCCGATTTCAAGCAAAAGAGAGGATGACCATTCATCGTATCCGTTTGAGTCGTCTCCCTCGTGATGATACTTGGATGTGGTTGGGGGATCGTCAGGGCCTTTATACAACAAAATTTGAATTTTTTGCTCGAGTTTCTCTTTCAACTCTAGTGTCGGATAGAAAAGTGTGGAAGAAATAATTATGGCGGACACAATTACAGAATAAGGTGATTACTTTTATTTGGAATTTGGCTTCAGGTTGTATTCCCATCTTATTTGAATTAGGTTGTCGTCGGGTGATGTGTTTGTGGTGTGGAATTTTTTTATCAGCAAGCGTATAGAAACCGAGACTCGAACCTGAGACCTCAAGGAAACAAGTGAAATCAACCACTTGCCCTGTAGTTGTGGTGTGGAATCTGTTGAGCACTTTTTTCTTGAGTGTTTGTTTGCTTAAGTTTGATGGAGGGTGCTGGTTTGGAGGGGGTGGTTGGTGGCTGTGACATGGTGTGGGCTTAGGAACAACGAGTGGTGGAGCTGGACGATACAGTGTTGAAGTTTAGGTTGATGTATGTTGCATGAGCAACGTGGATGTCGATAAATGAAGGGGTGTGACAAAGTGTTTGGGGTGGTGCTCAAGTTGATGGGTTAGGTGACTAACAAGGAGAGGGAGTTGGGGTTAGACTGGCTCGTTGGCAGCAGTCACCTCGTGGTCGTCTCAAACTTAATTTTGAAGGCATAATCTTTTTATAGTTAGGTCATTGCGGGGGTGGTTAGGTGGTGAAGGATGAGTCGGGTCGATTTTGGGGAGGGGCAAAATGACCTTGGCATGATGTGTCGGAGGCGAGAATGGTTGAAGCCATGGCAATTCGCAAGGCTACGGTGGATTTGGGCAAGGGGGTGGTTAAATAATATTGTGAAATCGGACGATCATGGAGTGATTCAGGCTTTGCAGACAAGAGGGAAGGAATCCAGTGCCTTCGATCTGATACTTGGTACGCGATATTTTAGCCATTGTTGACGACTTTCTTTCGTTGGATTTTTCTATGTTCATTGGCATGTGGATTGTGTAGATTATGCATTAGCAAGGGCAACGACTTCTGATATTGGCTTGGTAGAGTGGATCGGTTTGTCGGCCCCTATTTTGATTTCTGACTTGCTGATTTATGATCTTTGAGTAATATATAATGATGCAGTTTCAAAAAAAGATCATTTATATATCCCCTAAAATTTTATAATGAATTCTCTACCTATTGATTAATTTTTAGATTTTTTTGAAATTTTCATAAATAATTCAAAAATATTCCTCAAATTTAACACCATTAATAGCAATGCAACTTACTGAAAGACCTTGTGGATAGATGAAATGCGTCATTCCATTTGTAACTATGTACAAAAAGTAAAAAAATTTGATATGGTTTTATGGAATTTTTCTTAAGTCATTAACGTTTAAATAAACTCGCCAAAAGAATTGATCTTAATTCTTCACTTGATAAACGTAAACAAAAAATTAGATCAAAATAAATTATACCGGCTTTCAAACTTGAAGAAAACCTTTTAAATCTCATTACGCTAATACAAATAATTTTTTTTATCGTTAGACTCGGAAATATATATAAACAACATTATTGATAATTTTTATAATTTTCAATTGCACGAAGTACACTAGAAGTATGTGCAATGGTTGTCTTATAACTTATTTGTAAGTAAAATGCATTGAAAGGGGACATATTATTAAGGACAAGTTGCTTTAGAAATACATGGATTGCATGTGAAATTGACCAAAAGAAAACAAAAGGAAGAAATACAAGTTGTGCGATTTTGTGCATCCTTTGAGGTGGACCAAACATTGAGGTTTACACGCATTACTAATTTGGATGCATACTCACTTCACATGCATTTTCTTATTATACTCTTTGTTTTAATTACAATAAACCTATATTATTTGCTCGTGATCTCAACAACTTTGTTCAAGATTCAAGTTAATAAAAAAGAAAACAAAACGGAACTAGGATTTGAAAGGTGGATATAAATAGACTATGAAATACTCCCTTCGTACTAAAATGAGTGTTCTGTTTTCATTTTTTGCTAAAATTAAGGATTATCAGATAATTTAATGTGTTTCTAATATTACCCTCACTTTCCCTCCTACACCCCATGTGCAGTTCAGATGAG
>JAYMTF010005833.1:0-11051 GCA_036897485.1 Pelargonium nanum | reverse complement strand
TTTTTTAAAATCTATAATTTATTATTTAATTTTAGTGTTTTCCATTACTTATAAATAAATGAAAAATCATATCAATCAAGAATCAAATATCGAGATACTAATAGATCGAAAACGAGTTTTGATCACTCAAATAACTATATTAATAAAACTTTATAGCTAATAAATTAAATTATATTAATATGTCGACGCCTGCTTAATTAATTTGATCGAGTTTAAATTATAAAATAAATGTTTTAAATTGAATCAATTAAGTATAGATAATAAAACACATTATGCAAAGACATATTTATTGTGAATTTGACTACAAAAGAGGCTTCCATTAGAATATGTTTATTTTTCTTTTTTTGGTGTGAAGGTGGAGATTGTAGCCTTCTTACCCTTCCTCTTTAGTCCAAAGGGATATGAAAACTCTTGTTGAATTTTGTGGGGGATTTTTTTCCACTACCACTTGCTAAAGTTTTGGATAATTTGCCATTTCCCAATGTATACCCCACCATTACTTTGAAGGAAATACCCCTTAAATGAGCCCAAATTACATAACAAACTTATATTTGTTGGTTTATCTCAAATCGCTTGTGAATCATGAGTTGGATGATAGTTATTACAGCGGAAAAAATATGATATTTTGAACTCAGAATGTTTAATAGCTCCCAACAATAGTATTTTCCCTAACTATTAGGGTGAAAAGGCTCAACAACATCTAACAGTAACATTAGAGCTCATGATTACAACATTTTTGTCGCTATTCTATAGAGGTTGTTGCTTCCCAACTTAAGTAACATTGGTACTAAAGCCCGTGGTTACGACATAAATGTCCCTATTCTTGGGAGATTGTTGCTTCCCAACTTAAGCAACAGTTCCGCACCCTATTTTCCGGGAGGTAACTGCTTCCCAACTAAAGTTCGATTGTGAAGGAGAGATAATTTAGAGATCCTAACAGTAAAATTCGAACTTCTGATTACAATATTTTTGTCCCTACTCCCCGAAGGTTGCTGCTTCCCAACCTAAGCCCGACGTGTGAGGACGATTGTTGGTTATCTCATATAGCTAATGAAAGGAGTTGGGTGTTGGTTTATAATTAGTACAAGGGAAAAGCTCACTTTTCAAACTAAATTTTAGAGCTGTGAGACTGCACAGTAGAATCCATCGACATTATTCTTAACTAGAAAAGAAATTGAAAGGAAGTGGATTGATACATGTATACTCTCATGTCCGTCTATTATGTTTAGATAATGTTTTATCTCATGATTCTCTCATTGTCGTTGGATCGTTTCAGACAATAATGTTAACAAAATGTGCTGAAATTTACATAGTTCAAACGAAAATTGGTCACCGAGCAAGACCATCAACTTTGTCATGCATATTAGTTGTATTTTACTATCTTCGCGTTACAAGCTTGTTTGAAGGGCATTTTGGTCATTTGAACATATATTTTACAAAAACAAATGGCAGTTATGTAATTACACACCCAAGTAGGGTCACTAATTATCACCTCCATTATAAAATCTTTATTTGTTTTTCTTCTCTCCTTCCACCTTAAATGAGAGCGGGAAAGAAAAAAAAAACATGCAGAGAGACCAAACTGTGCAAAATAAGCATCAAAACTCTACATTTCAATGGCATTTCTCTGCCAATTCTGGCGGCGGCGGTGGCCGACATGGCGGCAGCATAAAATCCGGTGACCGTCGCAGCAAATTCACGGTGTTTATAACGGCGCGGCACGCAGGTGAAGCCAGGCAAACGATTAATAATTCATGGTGTATTTAGATTTTAATTAGTAGGTTTTATTATTTATCTTAGAATTTTAATTGAAGATTTGTATAAAAATCTTGTACCTCTATTGAAATGTTAGATTTTGTTTTTTTTTTTTTGGATTTTTGGAAGTATAAATTTTATGTATTTGATATAGCATGTGCTATATATGAATCAAGATCTTTATTCTTTAAATATGATCAAAATTGAATAAAACATATTTGAAATTTCTCTGTTATTGGAATCTCAAGATTTTCATTTTTTGACTGAGTTTGGATTCTATCCCAAATTGTAATTATAAATTTTAAATTAATTCAATAATCTATAAGCAACCTGAACTAATTTGATTAGTGAATTCATTCATGAATATACATATGATTGGGTGTAATTAATTTTAGCTTAATTATTGGTACATTTTCATGATTTTGTTTTAAACATACATTTTCATGATTTTAGTTTGGCAGGTTATGAAGATGGATTTTTTTTTTTTTTTTTTTTGAAATGAGGTTTTGAAGATGGATTTGGGTTTTACCTTTCAATTATTTTTTCCCAATTGTTCAAGAAACATGATAGATTTTTCTTTTCAACACATAAAATTTTACAAATACACTTTTTTTCTTTTCTGAATGATATCGTGTTTGAATAATAAAAAACATGTTGTACTTTCAAAATAAAAACATATTTATATTGTATATAAAGTTAAAATTTTGGATTTGAACTATGAATAACGAAAATCCGATCCACATATTCTGTGGGTTCAGCATCTGACCGAGTAAACTCTTACTAAACTAGCACATTTTTTTGCTAAAACACGGTTTGAAACTCACATATATCCATCGCTGGTTGAATTCATATAAGCGTTTTCAACTCGAACCCAGAAAATTCGACTAAAAAAATGAAAAATTAGTTTTAATATGTACATCAGTACATGTATTATGACTTGAATTCAGAAATTTGTTGTAAATAGGACTATTTTAGGCAACTTAAAGCTAATTGGGCTTCTTAGTGCAAAAAGAAAAGAAAAGAAAAGCTAATTGGGCTTCAAGGGTCACTAGTTGTTATTGCCATCAATGGGCTTGAAGCCCAAAAAACAGGTCTAGCTTAATCAACATAAAGTGTCAACAAATCAGACCCAGCCCAACTCTCTTTTCATTTTAAGAGAGTCAAACATTTTTTGGTGCAGGCTAAACCAATACAATAAAAAAACAGCGTCATTATAAATTTCATCCATATCCACCTCAATGAATAATTTAAGAGGTAGATCGACTCGCTGAATGCAAAATTCTAAATATTGTCGTTAATTTTATCGGCGGCATAAACTAATTTAAGTTACATGCTCTCTAAATATAATTAACTAAGCCCTAAATCTCTATTATTGTCAAAGACCAAACCATAATGATGTGATGTTGATTAGCAATGATCAATCAAATTCACTCCCCCTTCTCTTGCCCAAAAGAGAAAAGGAGCTTTCAATTATGATTTTTTTTCTTGAATCAAACTAATTGATAGGCAAAAAAAACCACAATGATGAGTTTGGTTTCATCAATAAAGATAAGACATTGTCCTTTAATTTTATTAATTTTTGTTATTTTGGTATGAGTTATTATCTGTCCCAAAGTTAGGCAGCTCTCAATGACAAGGACTCTTCATTCTTTGTATTTATATTATTGTAGGGTTGTTTCCACCTTCAAAAGTCTATTGCATGAATCATTTCAACTTTGATACATTTCTTCTTTTTTTTGTATGTAATGTTTGGTGTGCTTTGTGGAGAACATACATTGAACAGGACCATGAGAATCCAATCTCATTCCTTTTTTCTTTTAGTAAAAAAAAATAGAGATGAGATATGGTTATTTAAGTATTGCCCGTTAGAGGTATGTTCGACATAATGTATCGTTTAGATTTACATTTGTCAATTTCACGACTCTTATACTAGATTCACTTGTGAAGAGATGTATAAATGAGAATCAGAGCATACAATCTCTATAAGAAAAAAAATTAATGATCACAAATACAACAGTATTATCAGAGGTAAACTTTAAGGTTTTGAATTTAGGGTTTAACAGTAACGAGACTCTTTAAACTTAAAAGAATCTATTTAACATTTACACCTAAGTTCACTCAGTTTCAATTGTAACCCATGAGATACTGTCTCATGCACACATATTTTTAATGACTTGTTAATCAAATCGACCCAATAATTCAATCAATGGATCAACTTGATTTGAATCAAATACGAGGCAGAAGTTAAATATAATTTCAATCAAAATCGAGTCCGAATACTATTTTATCATGTTATTTTACTAATAAGTTGATCAACAAATGATCTTATTAAAATACTAAACCCACACTTAACTCAACTTTAATATATTACTAGATGAGAAAAAAGAATCATAGTTAAAGAGTTATGAGCCGAGGCTTAGTCAAGCCGATGAGAAAATGTCGTATCACGACTTATCATTCATACCGTCTCAATAAATTTGTTGGCAAAATGCATCTTTCGATCAGTATCTTGGTCAATAGCTCTTTGACTAAGACTTTTTGCTGTGTTACTAAATTTGTGGTTATCACTTTGATACATGATGATCATCAAATGGGAACAACAAAAAGGATTGGTTGGTTGAAAAATGATGGGTTATGTACAAGTTTAGTGGGACCATTGGGGCATCACTTTCAATGGTCTCTGCAAGGTTAAGATTTTGGTCATCTCTTTGAACAAGAAGGATATGGTTTTCCACTTTCTCCCCACCCAAAGCTCCTACAAAAAAGACCCATGAAGAGTGTTGTACTTGGAATCTAAAGAAAAGTGTAGGCCCTTTACAGCCCATAATTTTGTTTCAATGATACCAATATTAGGGTTTCAAAGCTCTCCATGATTCATTACACACTCACAAAGAAGCTTTTGTTTCCAATTTGAATGCTACAAGTCCAAATTCAGCAAAATTACACAAATTTCATGAGTGTTTTGGATGCCACTTGGTGTTTACAAAATTGGGTTTTGGTTCATTTTGCTAGATTTTGAGAATTTTGGGCATTTGGGTTATGTCCTAAAAAAGCATTTTAGTCCAATTTGCACATTAAAAATAGCTTCTTTTTCGTTGTTGAAAAAGCGATTGAGACACACAATAAGAATGATTCTCCTATTTTCAGTAAGTTAGAGATTAAATTGATAGTTGAGGTGTTTCATTCGAAACAAGAAGAATTATTTTTGAAAGAAACTTTTTTTGTTGAAAAAGCGATTGTAACGCATGATAATAACGGTCCTCCTATTTTCAGCAAGCATTCTAATAATGTATCAAACGTGTTGTGTCATGTTGGGTCGCACTTGTTGCTTCTATCATACAAAATTTGATTTGTCTTTTCCGAGCAAATCGTGTCAACACATCCCATTCAGTTACCGTGTTAAACAACATACAGTCAATAGTCAACATTGACTTGAACACGACATGCACGCACGAATTGCCACCATGTCAATTTGAGCTTCTTTGGTACTAAATTGAAATATACAAATAAGCCAAAAAGGATCATAAATATACTTCATAGGCAAATAATGCATACTCAAGACATGTATGCAGCAATGGTTCTGGCATTTCATTCATTTCTACAAGAGCCAAGATTCAAGAAACCACCAATTTTCATCAAAAACTACTCACTACTCATAACTGAGATCTTACAGATCTAATTTTTCTTCGTTTACGCGATAAAAACGAGCAAAATGTCAACACGAATCAAGGCGACTTCTTCGGCAAATTGCTCTTCCTTCAAGTCTCTATTGTGCAGAGTCAAGTGCAACCATCTTGTGTTGCTTATTGCCAACTGCAAGCAACAAAACACCATTTTTCAATCACCAGAAGTAGCCAACGAAAGTCGATTAGTTAAGATTTAGGTCATAGCGATCAAGTAAAATAAAGAAAACTCACGAGTTAACGCAGAGAGCTCAGAGCTCTTCAACACGCGCAGCCTCTTAACCGTAGATACAAACATGCTGTAATTAACACAAAAGGTAAATAAGACTTAGTTTCAGCAAAATGTGTTGGAAAGATTCGAGTTCTTGGATGCAAAACATAGCACAACATAACAACGAACTACACGTATGCTAAACAAAGATCATTTTTCCCGACATAGAACCATAAATCAGTGATAAGATGCTTACTGCCATGGGACATCCCCAACCAGCATTCTGTCTCCTTCGTTATCCTCGTAAACTAGGGTATATTCTCCAGTCCCGTCCAATACACCTGTGATCGGTTTCTCTTCCTCTTGCATGTTCTCGATTCCACCAGCCGAGGAATCTCTTTGCGCTAAAGAGAATAGCAAAATGACAAAACAACAGGTTTGATCAATACACCTTTTTGTTAAATCGTGCTACTAGAATACATTATGGATTGAATTCAAACTAAAAAACGTGCAAGTGATCCGAGAAAGAAGAACATATTAAAGAATCATTACTTGAATCCTTCTTTTACACTAGCGTAACAATATAAATTCAAGCCATAATCATTACTTGATTATGAAAACAAACTAGTTTAACGCTACCTCTCAATTATATGCAACAAAATATAAATTCAAGTCTACACAGTTAAAACGATATATAGAATTGTGATATTAACCTGCAAGAAGGCCTCTGAACAATTCATCGACGGCAATGGAGAGTTTTTCATAACTGTCATAGGCTTTGAGGTCCACTTTCCTTCCGATGGGAACTCCATCCATATTGATCTTCACGAACAATCCTTTCCGGGAACTCTCAGCTGGTTTCTCGCTAGGACCAACCTTGTTCGGGACCCCATTTTGAGATTCAGGGACGGGTTTTAAAGAGCTGCTGGTGCTCGCAAGATTCTTCCGGAAAGATCGGATTGGAGGCCAACCCACCACAGGAGCTGGAGCAGTTCTGTTTTTGAGAGACCATCAAGAAAATTAGGCAAATAAGTTCAAAACAAATCAAGAACAAGAACACCAATTAGAGAAAGCATATAAATCAGAACAAAAAAGGATCAAGAACATCAAAATGGTAGCTACAAACATGAAATTTCACACTATTTGGGACAAAAATTATTGCATATTCAAAAATGGACAATTGTGTTAGATACACATCAAGAGCAAGAGAGAAGCATATAAATTAGACCAAACAAGGACAAGAAAGCCAAAATAATGGCTAAAAACATGAAATTTCACACTCATGATAGTTGCTTGAACTTCAACTTGAGACAAAAATGATTGCATACAAATATATCAGAAAAAATGGACAACCAAGTTAATAACCAATCAATAACAAGAGCACCAATCAGAAAAGCATACAAATTAGACCAAACAAGGAACAAGAAAACCAAACTATGGCTACAAACAAGAAATAATTTCACACTGAAAAAAGTTGCATGTGCATTAATTTGAGACAAATTATTGCATATTTTAGATTAGTAATAAATATTGAGAAAGATGGTTCTCTTCACACCACCAAACCTAGATGAAATGACATAGTATGTTTGACAAAAATATTTAATATTTAATACTACTATGTAGCATATAATAAATGACACAAGATATATATTTTCAATGCATGTTAATATTATAAGATATAATAAACAAAAAGAGGAAAAAAGAAGAAGCTAAGAGTTGCAATAAAGAATAAAAGCTTTAATTGGAAAAACAAATCAAAACTTGGGATCAAAAGTACAAATCAACAGTTTCATAAAAATGAACTGATTATGTGAGAAAGAAGGAGAAACCATTAGATCCACTTTCAAGCAACTTTCTCTTCTCCTACCTAAAATTTGCATATCAATTTTATTTAAAAGAGAAAATGAGACAATCATGCATGGACCACAAACACAACACACATCTAAAAATGTGACCTTTTCTGGGAGGTTTTGTTGGGCACAGCTGTATTTGCAGCAACTGAAGAAGAAATTGAAAATGCCTTCTTTTCTGCTGCAGATTCCTGCAAGTCTGCAGCAACTTTAGTACAGCAGGTCTGTGACTGTGATGATTCCTTGGCCATTGATGGAAATTGAAGAAATGGGTTCTGATCAGAAATTGAAGAAAATTTCTGGGTCTGGTTTTGTTTTCCATTTCCATGAACATTACTCATGGAAGTGAAGTAGCCATTAGAGGGTTTCATGGACCAATCTTCACCAGGTGGACCAAGCCTGAGCTCCAGCTTCCTCTCCTCTGAAGATCCATGGTGGTGATGCTGATCTTCACTCACAACCCACTCTTTGTTTCTGGGAATCAAATCCAGAAGTTGAGGACAAGCCTCCTCTTTTTTTACAAACCCCTCCATAATAAAAATCACTCCTTTTTTTTTTCTTTTTTTTTTTGTTTGAGAAAAAGTGTTTACACAAGAGCCTAACTTCACTGCAAAACAACAAAAACAGTAACCAAATCAGTGAAACAATCTCATGATCCCTACAAAACAGCAAATTAGGCTCAAAGGACCATACATGTGACAAACCAAAAAAAAATAAAAACAGGACAAGAGTTGAGAGTTTCATTTCATGTACCTTAACCAAAGCTAGCAACCAACAAAACCCACATATTTTCTCAAAACCCTGAGAAACAAGAGAAATCAGAGGAACAAGCCAAAACCCAGAAAAGATAAGAACCTGAGGATTGTTGGGTTCTCAAGGTTTTCAAGGACAAGAAGATAGATAGAGAGAAAGAGAGACTTTGTTTCTAGCTTTTCAAGGGCAAGAACAGAACAAGAAGAGAATTGGAGGTATAAACACGCAACCAAGGTGGCTTTTAAAGCTTTTTAGCTGCTAAAAAGGGTTTTGTGAATTTGGGTGTTTGTGAGAGAGACCCTAAAATAAACGTTGAAGGTTGGTCAGTGGAAGAAGCAAAGCGTGCTGTGTTGCTGCTGACCTCTCCTACATTGCAAGATACTCTGTTTTTTGTTTTTCTTTTTTCTTCTTCTTTTGTGGAAAAAGTCTACCAATGCACACGAGACACCACCAAACCAAAGTCACAATTCCAAATTTCCAACACACTTGCTCTTGCTCACACTATATAGCATTGTAGGTTTGTCTTCTAGATCAATGTTTTGAAAATGAAATGCAGGGGCAAATTAGTCTTTTCACAACTGCGGCTCGACGCGATGGGTTTGCATTTGTAGGAGATAAAACACTTTTGATCTTAAACGTTGATGATTACATAACGAGTTGAAACTTGAACAACCGAAATGAAAGGGCTCAACGAAATAGATAACATATGTTTGTTGGGTACATATGTCGTTTTTTGTATTCTAATATCGTTTGAATAGCGTTCCGGTGATTTTATTGAATTTTATAAATAATTGAATATTTTAAGAATATAAAATAGGGTCAAATCAGTCTTTTACGACTGTGGTCGACTCAATCGGTTTGTGACATAGGAGAAGAATCACTTTTGGGCATAAATGTTGATGGTTATGAATTCAGATGTTGTGTGTCTTTTCTATCATCAATTTTATTTTGATTGATTTAGGAGATTTAATTGATTATGAAGTCAAGGATCAGTAATCGGTTCGTTATATTAACACAAATTTTAGCTTAAAAATATAACATATTGGCTAACATTTAAACCGGATTATGTAATCTAGTTTTTAAAACGTTGTTTGGTGAGAGACAAATAGGACCACCATTCTTATCTTCAAAGTCACTTTTGCTAATTATAAGGAGATTAAAATACAATCTAATTAAACTAAGTTAATTAAAATACAATCTAATTAAACTAAGTTAATTCAATTACAAAGAATATAATGTCACTCTAAGGTAGTATAATTAGTTGACTAAGAGTAAATACATGAACCTTATATAAACAAGCATAATGTTTATAACATTGGCTTTGTCACTCAAAGTTACTTTTTTCGAATTCAAGAAAACACGATTTTATAGAATACGTAAGATCTTGGTCGAGTTGTTTAAATGACATGTTAGATGAAACACTTTTAAATTCAAATGTTAATATTTAAATTGAAATTTGAACAGGTCAAATGCCGAACCAAAAAAATCAGTTTCATTTTATAGTTACGTTGTATTTTCACATTCTAATGTTGTTTGAAAGACATTTTGATCATTATAATTTTGTTTTGCACTTAAACAGACTAGACTTTGGTGTAGGGACATTTCTTCCTTTTATTCCATAATATTTTTTTAAATTTTATTTAAAAAAACTCAAATTCACTCTTTCACCAATTCACATGGAATGCTCCAAATATTTTGTAAACTATTCATAATTAATTAATGAAAAGAATAGAAAGCTTTATGCACAAATTTCTCAAATACATTGTGCAAATATAGAGAACAAATTCATGATTCAAGTATTTGTCAATTAAAGTAATTTAAAAAGAGTGTTAATTAAGATTGATTTGACATAAGAAACACACTAGATAGTAGATTAGAGCCTGCCCTGTGAAGCCTAAAAATTAAATTAACATGAACTGCTTTTTAGTAGGTTTAAACACAATAAAAGCTCAAATTTAAAGGAACACTCCAACAGTTTGAATAGCATATTTATTTAATTTAATTAATATATTAGAGTTTGATAGGATAAAAATACATTATTATTTTATTTCATTTTTTAACAATTTAATGGAAGATAAATTAGTATATTAATGAGTCACTAATCTATCTATAAAAAATAATGTCCTAATGATGTAGGAGTATTACTAAAAAACTAATAAAATAAATTATTGATTTAATTTTATTATTGTCCGAATCATTATAAATTGATACAATACACTGATTGAATTGTAGTTAAACCAATCAAATCTGTTTAATTTGTGCACAAATTATATTTACTATGGGTTATACTTTTTTTTATATAAAAATATCAATTATTGAATATATACACAATTTGAATATTTCAAATCAGTTGAGTAAAATATATGTATTTTAAATATGTCGTCTCTTAAGTGTTAAACAAGCGCATGAACTATAATTTAAATTTTTTAATATATTATAATTTTATAAGAAAAATTAAGACTGGTTGGATCAAGCGTTTTGAATTCTATTTCGAGTCTCATTACCAACAGTATGATGTGAGGTTTGAAGTTATAAGGGGAGAGTCACACCCTGTAGTGTAAGTATCCGATAAAAAATATTTAAATGAATGACCCGGTGATGAATGACAATAACAATTAATTAAAACTAAAACTCATTAATACTACACATTAACTGACGATTAGGACTAAAATTCATTAATAGTGTCTGAAATCTTGTCCACGTTTTTGCATGTTTGAGATGCATAAAATAAGAGGGTGTTTGGATTAACTTATCGAAAATAGCTCATAATTATGAAAAGATCAAAAGCAGTTTTGTGCT
>JAYMTF010005832.1:0-11051 GCA_036897485.1 Pelargonium nanum | reverse complement strand
TAATAAAATTTTAAAAAATGTGAACTGAAAATAAAGATCGGACCTAAACTAATATGTCACGAATTTTTTTTTCAAAAGATGTCACGAAAATTATTAATATGATTAAATAATTATTAAAAATAATAATAATGGTAATTTCTAAATTTAATAAACAAAAATAAAATTTCAAAGTTTGACTTTGTAACGATATCGAATATCCCAAAAAAAATATCTATTTTTTTTGAAAAAAATTTGGTCATCAAATGGCGTATAGTCCAATGAAACTTATATGCACATGTAACAAAAAACAATTTAAATTATGAACAATGATGCTATATTATTTTTAATTATAATATAAAATATTTATGACATATGAGTATCACTTTAAATACATGCTCTACAATATAAATGTTGTCACAAGTTTATGGTCACTACTGAATCAAGGGTAATTTGGCTAAATGAGTAAAATAATATGAAATCTATTGATAATCCGTTGATACATCAAACAATATATTTCGTTTTATTTCTAATCTGTTGTTATGTCTACTATATCATCAAACGTTGGAATGATAACTGCTTATCCGTTAGATTTCTTATTTATCGTAATCCATCGTTGTTATCCTATCCATCGTTATCCAATCCAGACGATCAAACGCAGCCTAAAAGTTTTATCTAACCAAATTTATCACTTTCTCACATCACGTGAGAGACACATGACTAATTTTATTTATGAAATTCCTAAACTACCCCTAACAAAACCTAACTATCTCTTCTCCATGACACACTCTCACTTTGTCTCTCCTCTCCACTCTATGCTCCACCTTGCTCAGCCACCACAGAGCGGCTGCGGATTGATCCAGTTGCTCGGCCAAGACACATCTCGTAGGACCGCTACGGCGTGCTCCTCCACTCCCGTTCGTGCTCCCATAAACCAGGCCCAGCAGCCACCTCCCTCACACCGTTCTCCGTCGTTGCCGCCGGTACCATCACCACCACAGCCCCAGAAAACCCAACTCCCGGAGCTCGCCTAAGATCCTCCTCCTCTGTTCTCCTGCGCCGGAGCTTGCCGGAGCTTGCCGGAGATCTCGCGAACAAACCGCCGGCGAGCCTAAAAACAAACAGGTTTTGGCTCTAAATTCAATATTAATTTTAGGTTTCAATACTCAGATATAAGATTTGTTGTGGTTTCAATTTTTTTTAGTTTGGTTTCAATGTTTTGATTTGTTAGGGTTTTAATTTTGTATTCTTTTAAAATTGGCGCTGTACTGCAATGCTAGGAAATTAGACGGAACTTTAAGAACCTTCCTTTGATTTTCTCCTAGTCTTACTAGGCTTAGTTATTACATAGCTTATATTTTTACAATAAAATTTAGAAGCTAAGGTATTTTTGCATGTTTGCTTTAAAACTAATTGTTAGGAGTTTCTCTATAAACCTCTGTATAATATGTATAAAAAGCTAATGCGATTATAGAGAATTAAGAAAGTTAAGAAGTAGTATTTGATGTATTTTCATCATTCAGACTAATTAGCTGCTAAGAATGGTAAACTATAGAGAATAACTTAAGACTGCTTAACTAGATCCATATAAAGTCTTTACTTGAGCATATACCAAAAAAAACCAAGTCTTTATATGCGTTTATTCTCGATTACCTAGTCTGGTTTTTTTAGTTTTAAGATGAACTTTATGATTCACTTAATTGTAAAATCAATAAAAGGTTTTTTCCCTTCGAGGACTAATTTAGAAATTAACAGCTTTATAATTTCCCGCATTTTTTGTCCTCAACCTGCTTTCTCTTAAGGAGCTTGTTTCTTTTTTCATAAAAGTGAGTCTGAAAAGTACACCTAAGATTATTACCGCCTTTAGAGTATAGAGTATATCATAATGTCCTTATCTACTATTACTTCGCTTTCTGGGTTCGGAGCTTATCCCAAAAAACCTCTAACGCATCATTGCCTAATAAGCTGAATTTTCCGGCGCCGGGATCATCAAAGGCATTTAGTTTTATTCTGTTGTATATCTAAGGATAATTTTGTCCTTTTATTTCCTAAGTTAACACCGTTAGTCAATTACAGACGGAGTGAAAACATAGGTTAGTGATCTGTTTTGAAAAAAATTAATTGTAGTTATGTGATCCAGATTGGTGTCATCCGTAATTATCCCAACTAAAAAATGTGAAAAATATAAAGGGTAAAATAGTATAAAAGTACAATTTATTATTTTTCTAACAGTGCTAGATAGTTCTGACAAATTTGATCAGTCAACTTAACAGAATGAAATTCGGTGAAACAAAATTGATGAATATTCAAATTCGCATGAACAAAATGATGTTCAGAGCTTGAGTGGAACAAATGATAGTTTTGGAGACTCTGGTTATCTTATTCCAAAAATAAATAAGGAAATACGTTATAAAATCCTTGCAGGCATTTCATCAAACAGTTCACAGAGCAAGTGAAGGATGGCAGCAGCGGAGCTTCGCCCTTCCAAAAACCCTAGAAAATGGCGGTTCACATGGGAGGCTCAGTCTCACATTCCTACTCTCCGGCTATTCCTCTTCGATTCTCACACTGATCCTTCCGTTCAGTGCAAGAATCTCGCCGTTCGTTTATACCTCTCGCGCTCACTGGTTCTCGTGAACTGGTTCGAAGAAGAGGCCAATGAAGTTTCACTCGGAGTTCCGGTTCCCAGGGTTTTGATCGACGACGAGTCTCCGGTGAGTTTCAGAGCTTTAGAAGATCACATTGAGGTTAAGCTAGTGCTCTTGCTTCCCGTTGACCATCCTATTGTTTCCAGTTTTGATTTGGTACTGAATTCATCTGGAGTTCAAGAAAATGGGGCATTGGATTTTTCGAGGCCGCTTGTGATGAACTCAGGTAACACTTATATTGTCAGTTAGCCTCTCTGAAATTCATGCTCTGGATACAACTTTTGTATTCAGATCACCAAAACAAATGTACTCTTAACTTTTTTATTGACGACCAAACAGAGACAACCTGGTAAATTTGAAGTCTTTGCATGGTAGTTTTCTTAATGAACTGTTTCTGGATATAATGCGTTTGAAGACATGATATTATTGATTTCCATTAGAGAACTGTAATGTTTAGGCTGTATGCACATTTCTTGTTTTGTATGAATTGAACATTAAACTCCACTAGGGTGTATTACTAATGAAGGTTGCATTGCTGTTAGTAAAATCTAACAGAGTATGATTTGTTTCTTTGTTATTATGTTCTGGTTGCCTTTTCATGATTTATCCTACAAAGGTTTCTTATTTCACATTATCACGGATGTTCTGTTCAGATGTGAAGAGTTTATCATCAACAGAGGGAGTGCATTTCTTCTGCAGAAACTGCTCATTTAAGCTTACAAAAAGTCCCCTCAGGTAACAATTTTCTTCTCCCCATCCATTTGCCATTCTACTTGATAATTCAAATAAATTTTGATAGGTGTTATTTTGAATTGTTTGATGTCTATTTATTTTGCTCCTTTCATTTGTAATTTCATGATCAGACAAAGTTTGGAACTTGTATTTATATATATTATTATCATATACATAAATTGGAAGATAGAGATACATGGTATGGTGCACTGATACTGATAATACCATTTTCATTTTTCCAGAAAAACTGGTTACAAACCTTCTAACTAGTAATCAGTCATTTCTCATAGTTCATTTGTTTCTAACTGGTTGTATTGTAGATAACTCTAATAATCATTTTTCATAATTTTCAAGAAAATTTTATGCTAATGCCATGTCTTAATGTTAACCTTGGTCATCAACATTACAGTGCAGGTGAAGGATTCACAATATAATTTGTGTGACCAACTGTGGAAATATTACCTCTTGAATTTGATGCAAACGTTGACATTTTTGCATTGTTTGCTACCTAACAACGCCGTTATATCATGTAGTAAGCATTCATTTTAAGTAACTTCTGTCAATTAAACAATGTAGAACTTTTTGGCTTTTAACATACATCGGCACCTGTGAATCTATTAGTAAGAGTAGAAAGAGTGTAAGCTTGTAATTTCCCTTTGAATTCTATTGAAATGTTCTTCATGGTTGTCTAGGTCTGAACTTTGTCATATAAAGCATATAGTTGCTATTTGCTAGCCTAACATAGATAGCTTTGGTTCATGACAGATTGTTATTTATTTTTGTCTGTATGTATGTATTCATCCTTTCAAAAATCTAATTCTTATATGTAGAGATTTTATGGAAATGCCATCAGTCAATTGGCGAGAGGTGGCTGACAACTGGTTTGGAAATTGTTGCTGTTCATTTGGAGGTATAAGTGAGAAGCTGGTGAATAGATATGCTGGATCCTATATGTGTTCAAATGGTATATGTATGTTGAATTCTACAACTGTAACTCTTTGCAAAGACGATATAGTGGGATGTGAATTTCCTGATGGGAATGGAGGTGGATTGTATGGGCCTATACCAAATTTTGATGGTGGTGATTGTTTAAGTGGAGCTACAGGGGGTGTAAGAAGTAATCATGAAATAGACACAAGCCACTATAGTCCACATGAGGGAATGCTTGATTTAGTTGAGAAACTAGAGTCCACGTGTCTTAAGAATGTAAAACTTGCTTCAAATAATGAATGCAAAATTACTGAGGGAGAGCATAATGATAACAAATTATTTTGCTCATTACCGTTGCCAAGTTGTTCCGAAAACTTGGCATCATCTACCGAATGTTGTGCTCATACAACAAACGTTGCTGAAGATTGCTTTCATGGTGTCTCCAAAAATTCCCCTACTAAAACTATGGTTCTCTTAGACAATCAGAAGTCTTTCCTTAATGGCTGTCTTGGGGATGTTTTCATGGCTAGATCCTCCAATCTTTCAACAGATGTTGGATGGACTGAATTTGTTTGCCCTCAATGTTCATATCTTCTTGGAGCCTTCCCTACTAGTAGTAATGCTTCCGCACCTCTAGATGATGGAGTTCGACTATTTAAATGCTACATCACTTGTCTGCCAGTTAATCAATCAGATGACGTGTTCAGGTAAGCAGATTCTTATTACTTACTTGTGTGCCCATATATTTAAAATGTTATTATACTTGGTGTGTCTTGGTCATTAATATTTTGGTGGGGGAGGTAAGGTAGTGGTAAAAGAAACGAACTTTGGTACACACACTTTGGAGCAGTCTATCTTCTAGAATACTAGATTAACATGCATTCTTTTCCTAGATATTGGTCACGCCTTCTGCGCAGAATCAAATGCTTGTAACTTTCTCATTTATTTCTTATGTTTTCATTAGTAGGGCAAGTGGTTGATTTCACTTGGTCCCTCGAGGTCTCAGGTTCGAGAATCAGTGTTTGTACGCTTGCTGATAAATAAATAAAATTGTGTTTTCCCTTGGTTGCACAGCTGATTCATGATTTTAATGGGAAATTATCATCAATAAACAGAATAAGTCTTATCTTGTGACATTTTTCCATTTTGCACGTCATGATATTCTCTCTCTCACTCACGTCTAATACATAGTTTGTCAAGTGTTGATGTTGTGGACATAAGTTCAATAATCAATAGATACATGCCTTAGATGCCTAGGCTAGCGATTAATTAGATGCTTCCTTCTGGACAGGAAGTATACCCTGGAAAGAATGTTTGCGAATCAGATACTGGAAAGTGCAGAAGATGAACTATCCTTTCGGACTCTGATTAGGGATTTGACAACTAAATCTCCGACACTTCAAATTGTTTTGTTAAATCCAAATTCTTGGTGCTGTACTGGTTATTGTTTGGGTTCAAAGGAGACCATGGAACCAGATTCAAAGCTAGATCTGCAACCTGTTATCAAGGTGCTGTTTTCTGACTGTCGCAACATCACAGAATCTCAGTTAAGGTTAGTTTGTCAATCTCCTTAATCTCTCCTAATGTCTAAACTGAACTCAATGCTTGTCCTGTTTCATTATGTTAATTTCAATGTTTGAGAGTTCTCGTACCGTTTCTTTAGTCATATGTTTTATTCTGTTTTGTGATTTACACAGGACAATAGAAGATTGGGTGGCAAAGAATCAACCTGATGAAGTTTACATGTTGGAGCATCAAATAGAAAAAGTGATTGGATGTCTCAAGTCTGCAAAAGATACGCTCCCACCTTCATGTGCTAGTCTTCAGGGTTTACCTTTGTCCTCCATGCAGAGATAATAATGGTGATCTTCCTTAATTTCCGATCATTCAACTCGCGTCCTGCAGTGAAATCATGAGTTATATCTGAAGTTAAGGTACTCATTTACTTCTTTTAGCACATGTAGGAAGATAGCTGCATTGGCCTTTCATTTCACAAGGTACAACAAATTGGAAACTTCAGTTTTCTAAATCCTCCTTCATCTATTGTTTTAGGTATAATGTTGATGCGCTGTCCTGCACTGTACTTCCAGCAGATGTTTCTCATTGGTTGAAGTATTGATCTGGAGGAGGATATGACTAGTAATTTGGTTGTAGTTGCTGCTACAACTTCACATGAGTTTTGCTTGTATGTGTTTGTTATGTGTATTCAGGTTTCAACACTAGTTTTTGCGTTGAAACACTAATGTACTCTGTCAATTCTTCAGAAAATTGACGTCTGGAAATGAAATATCTTTATGAACTCCAATATGTTGTTCCTTGTCCAATTATAAGCAAGCATGCATGCCTGATAAGTTTATAACATCAAAAGTCGAACTTAATCAAATGTTTATGCTCCACAACATCGTTAAAGTAAATACACACTGACATTTGACTTGCTAAGGAACCAACTCAACTACCGATATCCATATTAGGGCAAGCGGTTTAATTAAGAAGCTTGATCTTCGTAAAGTGTCGTGTTTGAGCCTTCTTGAATACTGTTGGTATTGCTTGTAAAATAAGAGAGAAATCAACTCAACTAAAATTTTTAAAATAAAAACTCAAGCTTCTAGTTGAATTTTTCATTTATATTTTGATATTATAAACAAGTTCCTTCACGTACAACTCTGTTATGACTTTGCAGGTGAAATGATGATAGACATATAAAGAGTGCATCTCGTTCTCATTTTTAACTTGGTAGATGAACCGATAGAAAAAGATACGAGTCAATTTCCGTTTTTTTTTTTTAACTTTTACGGGTGCATAAAAAGAAGACAATAAAGAGTCTTTTGTTGGTCAAGACACACATCTCCATGTGGGAGGTCGTAGGTTCAAATCCCATTGCGTCGGGTGGGGTGGAGTTTGGGTTAAAAGGGGAGAGCTACCCCCTGTTGTGTAGCTCAACTAAAAAAAGAGTCTTTTGTGTGAGGAGAAGAGACATGTAAAAAGCCTAAACAATTAATCAAGAAGTCCATAGTAGAAAAGACACGTATAAACTCCAAAGTCCAAAAAGAGAATATAAAACTTGTGACATTAATATGACACATGCTAATATACCAAGCTTTTAGTGTGAAGTCTCATCAAGATTAACATGCACACGGCTGTATAGGATGACTTGATCAATACAAAACACTATCAATACACCTGTTTGGGGCAGCACATTCACATTGTAACTGAATTTGCCACCATGCACTTTTCCTCGAACTAAGCGGTGAGCTCAAATGTGTCACACTTTATTTAATCACAGAATCTACACAGATCATCATCAATCTTTCTACTTGACCGACATTAAGTGACACGCTCTACTCCAAGCAGCTTCCACGTTACATTTATCCAAAACGTGTCAGCTCCCCAGGCACGTGTAGCCACACACCTCCATGCTCATCCAATTTGGCCACACCTCTGTTTGGCTATAAATAAACACCAACTCCACTTACATTTCAATCCATCACTACCTGAAGCATACACATAACTATTCCAGATAAACAACACTTGTACACTTGCACTGATCACTAGACCCTGAAGAGAGAGAGATGGCACATTTTCAGAACCAGTATGGGAGCAACCCAAGCAGCACTGACCAGTATGGCAACCCTGTTCAGCACACTGACCAGTATGGCAACCCAATCCACCACACTGCCACTGGAACTGGCACTGGAGGTTTTGGCACCACTACTGGCACTACTGGGTTGCACAATGAGCACCACCACCAAGGCACTGGTGCTTTTGGTGCCACCACTGGAATGCACCAAGGTGGGGGACATGGGATTCTTCATCGTTCCGGCAGCAGCAGCTCTAGTTCTGTAAGTTGTTTCTCTAATTAATTTTGTGTATTTTGATAGATGATCTCTGTAGCTAATTAATGGTTTTCTTGTTTGATTGGTATAGTCTGAGGATGATGGGCAAGGTGGGAGGAGGAAGAAGGGACTGAAGGAGAAGATAAAGGAGAAGCTGCCCGGGGGACACAAGGATGACCAGAATCAGTATGGCACCACAACCACTACTGGTGGTGGTTATGGGACTGGTTATGATGCTGGAACTGGAACAGGAACGGGACAGCAGCATCATGAGAAGAAGGGTTTTATGGAGAAGATCAAGGATAAACTTCCTGGACAGCATTAGACCACCTTTTGTTTTTCCTATGTTTGTCGAGTAATATTATATATGAGATGGTATAGTATGGTGTCTTATCTATATACATCTAAAATAATAGCTATATAGTATAGTATAGTAGAGGTGTGTGAGCAATAAGAGGTGCATTGCCCATTTGGGTTTTGCACTAGTGTCAGCTCATGATCAGTCTTGTTCACTTGTAGCTGTTCCAGTCAGTCTTGTACTTTGTTTACTTCTTTACCTTCAGTAAAAAAAAATACTTAATAATTTTGTATTTTGTAGTACCGAACCCAACCTCTCACTTTGAACTCTAGTGGCTACAACACATAAGACAATCTAGATGTTTGGAAGCAGATGCCACCTGCAAACAGTTAAAAAGATAGACACTTGCAGGTTCTGTGGAATGAATATATAAAGACAAACTGGTAAAAACTGAAACTGACATATGCAGATACCACGTGCAAAAAGGTTGTATTATGTATGGATTGAATAAAGACACTTAACTCTAACCAAGCTTGAAGGAGCAAAGCTGAGAACAAGTAACCTGACTCACTTGCAATTGCATCACCAGTGAGAGCTACAGAGCTGTGCAGTTTGATGCCATGAAGCAGTTAAATGCATTGATAACAAATTTACAAACATATATGAAGGCTGGGATTATAGTCGAGCTAAGTACATAATTCACAGCACACTACTAAACTGTGGTTATGTTCATGATATTCACTGCATTAATGGAATATACCACTACCTATACACCTACCAATGCACATAAATTAACTTGGAGAATCATGTGTCCAATGCTAGAGTTTGTGGTTCTTTGATTTCTTCAAAACCTCTTTTAGAACTACAGCAATTCTCTGAGCCATGTCGTTTTCTAGAAACCTTTCTTTCACCCTCTCATAGCCCCTCTTTCCCATTGTAAGCCTTGTCGCAACATGAGTAGCAAGTTTGACAATATTGTTTGCAAGAGGAGTGACCCCTTCTTTCCCGATAGGATGCAACAACCCTGTCGTCCCATTTACAACTATCTCTGTGGTCCCACCGGCTGCTGTTCCCTGACATACACAATTGGAGAATCAGCCATAAAAACAAAACAAAACAAACAAGAAACACAAAGAATAGTGGCTCATAAGGATTCCACTTTGGAAAATATGAGAATCTAGTGTTGAGGACCAAGAGTGTTTACCAGAACAGGCAGCTGAAATGCCATGGCTTCAATGGTAATCCTCCCAAAGCATTCTCCTCGCCCCTACATGGAGACAAAGTATGTAACGGCTATATTTTCATGTTAAACTAGCACATGGATTCAGAAAACATTAATAAAGTAATGTCGCTAGGCGAACTGAACAACGAAAAATATGAATGGTATGGCATACTAGATCACAAAATCTGTGTTTCTTCTCTATTACGTGTTTTGGTTTTCCTCTTACCACATAAAATAGTACGAGAAATCAAGTCATGCCACAGATACATAGAAATAATTATTCTGGGAAAAGGGAAAACTGAACAGAATCAAGAAGCAAAGAGAAATTACCTGGGAATTCTGAACAAGAACATCAATTGCAGCTAAATATGGGGCCACGTTCAGAGTTTTATTTACAAAGTGAACCCGATCTTGAATTTTCTTCTGTATTACAAAGTTACGCAATTCTGTCTCAAACTTAGTTTGAGCATTCAAGTCACTTCCCACAATAACTGCATGCAGTGATGGCACCTGCAGCTTCTTCCCTTGTATCAGTTGCAAGCTCTCATAGAAGGACTGAAGAAATAGATCCTGGCCTTTCCCACGTGAAACACCTGCAGTTACATCACACATCAGTATGCACAACATAATTTTCTACAGTTTAGTATTAAAATAAATATAGTTAATTTTTTTATGACTTGACAATTTCCATTTCTTTGATGTTTACTTCATAAATGAAAGGGCTGTCAACAGAAATGAACAAACAGTTACTTGATCATCCAAAAAGCAACAATAAGACAAGAAAGTGAAAGGGGAAAAAGGAGTGGATATTCAGAACCAAAATGTGAGATGCCAATCAACAACAGTTAGCATTCAGATACTCAATATCAGTAAGAAATTATAAACCAAATCGGCTTCGGAAACTTGATCATGAACTCTACATATAAGCATTGGTAGAGGCAAAGAACTCAATATATGACAAAATCACGATGAGATGCATACTATTTATCAGCGCAAAAAGTATATCTTCATTTCGCACTCCTAGAGATTCACGGACATGCTCGCGCAGAACCCTTTTAGCTACACTATCTTCAGCAACCTCCATAAGTTCGTTGCTATTTCCAAGGTGGACAACATAGGTCTCAGGCATTTTAATCCTGCAGAGCATAATCATTTTCCAATAAATTATCCCAGAGAATTAAAGAGGGAAACAGGCAATGAAAAGAAAAGGTAGAAGTAACATAAACAGAAAGCAATATATATTGGCCACATAGGCAAACAAATTCTTATCCAACATTCAACATGAAATCTACCAGAATCATGACAAGTAAAGGACAATTCTAGTATTAGATTTGGGTCATTGACATAGTCATAGACCCATGGATTGTAAACTTAATACTTAACCTAGAAACAGCATAATTAGGGGGGGGGGG
>JAYMTF010005831.1:0-11051 GCA_036897485.1 Pelargonium nanum | reverse complement strand
GTCACAAAAAAATAAGAAAATATGGAAAAGAATAGAAAAAAAAAAAAAAAACAATATTGTTTGGGACGACAGATCAATGAAGAAAACTGAACCTCTTTTTTTCTTTTGGTCGTGCACAGTATATAAATCCAATTAAATGATTACACATCATGTATTCATGTTTTTGAACAGAATTATATTGAAAGACACCAAATGAAATGAAGATAAAGTTACATGAACAACTTTCAAATCAAGACTTGGTAACTTTGGGAGGAACCACATAACTTAGAATGCAGGCATGTAACAATAGAAATGGGTTGGTGCCAAGTTACAGATCTAATACCTTAACAATTGGGGATCTTTGTTGGACAATCGTCAATGCATTATCTGACGAATCATAAACTGCAAAAACAAAGCAGATACTTACAGCATGGTCGAAACCAAAACATTTACAATCATAAGCAATCTCGAGGTATACGCAAGCACGTTAAACTAATTTAAATCTACCAATTCTACACATGACACAATCACACATTAGGCATTCAAAGAAGTCGAAACTAGGCAAAATTAGCAGAGAGAGGGAGAGAGTGGAGGTGCACCTTCAAGAGGGAGAGCAAGCTCGCCTTTTGGAACAGGTCCATACGGGTCATTCCCGACACAGGGAAGAACAAATGGATCATCCAAATACCCAATTCTCTCAGCCTTCATAGACGAAACCAGCAAATCCACAGCTAGCTGCCCCACATTCCCAATTGACAAAGCTGGCTATTTCCAAAGAAAATACAATTGAATAAATAAATAAAAAAAATTATCCACAGATTAATAGCAACCCTAATTGCAGTCTGGTTTCCCAGACAACGTATATCTAAGAGTAACAATTTGAACAACGTTTAAGACTCCAAGAAAGTGAACAGTTCAAGCAATAAAGCTATATAATAAAACTCCGGAGCTTCAGAAACCATAGTTTATTCAACTTCTCAGCAACCAAACAAAGCTCAATCGCTGGCCAAACCCTAGTAAGCTATAAACAACAAAGAAAAGTTGCAGATAAACAAAAAATGAAATAGTAAAGGAGCAAACCAGAAGGAGAGTAGAGCTAGAATTGTGGGGCGTTTTGCCATGTTCGAGAACGAACGCCATTTTCAGTCAAAATCAGAGCAATCTCAGAGCTGTCTGTTTCTTGAAAGTGTAGTTGAGTTGTGTTCTTGGAGAAGAAGACAGCTATTTTCTGGATTGTGGGCTTTGAGCTGGTGGGCTTAAAATTATGTACTACCTACAGGCCCATTTCAGTAACTGGGTTTATTTTGTATGGACAATTTCGGTTGGGCTGGTAATTGGCCTCAACTGAATACAATATGTTGCTAAAATGTGGGCTTTTTCACTGCGATAGCTCTGGACGTCACAATTCGGTTTGGATAGCAGACTAAACAGTTCATTAGCTCATAAAAAAGTGTTGGAACATGATATTATCAGATAAAATGTATTTTCTTAAAAAAAAAAAAAAGATAAAAAGTATTAAAAAAACTTGTTCGGTTTGATATTTTGAGCGTGAGAGTTAAGTTGACATTGTTGCTTTGTTGAGTTCTACAATTGTGCTCTAAATTTGGAAGTCTCAATCTTTGAAAGTTAATGGATACATAATTTTCTACAGTTTATTATAACGTGTTTTATGCTTTCAATTTTGTGGGTTTATGTAATGTAAGTGTGGCTAGATTTGGTCTGTAACGAGAAACACGGATTCATAACATAAATTTCTCTCATATAAAGGTGTGTTGGTGATGTTATTAAAATATTTACGTGTAAATGATCTTTTCATTAGCAACTAATGATATATTTATTTACTATTTAATTTTATTTCTATTATATAATAGTGTGTGTATATATATTATCAGTTTTATTTATTTAAAGGCGATTGGTTCAGTTCGGGTATGAACAATTTGAGAAAATCTCATACCACAGATACAATAGTTATTTTAGATATACGTTGCAATTTGGTTTAATCTGTATCTTTATATCACAATCACCAGCTATATATCATCAAATTAAGAAGTGCATTAATGAGTGAGACTATATGACACAAACAAAAGAAATGCAAAAACATTCTTTTCAATCTTTTCAATCAAATCATTCAAATCAATTTCACAAATAAGATATAGATTTGAAAAATGGCCTTCTTCTTGGTGGGGTCTTTTGTGGAAGAGATGATCAATGATGGATTGTGCACTATAGATGTTCTTGATTGCTTGTGTTTAGCTATCTTGTTGATGCAAACCTTGTGCAGAAACAAAATGAGCCAAGTGTAGAGCACTACTGGTGGCTAGAGATGGTTGATTAGCCTAGCTACAACACCAGATATGGCTCTCCATAGCTAGCTTATCTGCACTATCCAACAATTGGCTCTTCCTTATTAGTCCACAATCTCTATCCTGCACAAGACAGCCATGTGTACAGCTTTAGGCCATCTTCATGGAACTTCCAGAACTGTATATTTTGTTGCATCTTGTGATATTTTTTAGCTTTCAGTCCCATGACCATGATTGTCACAAATCTGCAATCTATGGAAGTGGAACTATTGGTCACTTATTAGAAACAGTGGTAGGACAGTGGCTCATGGTCTGTCTTTTTGGTCTCTTGCATCAAATTCATATGTCCACTCTAGTGCCAGAAAGGACACCTGAAGTGATTGAATTGATCACTCCAATTATTGCCAACAAGTTTTCATTCTTTTTTTCAAAACTAAGATGATATTTTTCATTGGTTTATTATATTGAATTTAGAGTTAAAGCTGAGGAAAAAAATTCTGATCAAAATAAATGTTAAGTACTTGATGTGCGACAATTTTAGCCTATTTGTTAGTAGAAATTGTTTTTCCGTAGAAGTCTAGAGATATTTTCGTATTGAACATCCTTTTCTTTGTGAATATAGATGATTCGAACAAGGTACATAAAGCTCCAATTGTAATTATCTATATTTTTCTTATTTGGATGATCAAATACCCTGTTTTCTATGAATCGATCTAGATCATTCGAATAAGATACGCAACTTTCTATTATTTTCTACCTAAGATTTGGATCACTCCAACAAAGTACAGAAGGCTTTAGTGGTACTGAGAAACTTTGTACTCATTGTTTTGGCTGTAAATGTGTAAAGAGATTCTGGCAACACAAAAGCATGGCCATATATGGACCATCACTCATCACTGGTAGTGGTAGTGGTGATTCAATGGTATGTATGCATAATGGGAGTCAAGATCAAGATGATGTCTACAATCATTGAAACCCATTATATATCATCTTTTTGTTTAGGCCATCACTTCACAAACTCAATATTCTTCATAGAAAGTAGTACCATTTCTTGTTTTTAAGGATGTCATTAGAAGCTTCTTTACAATGACAAAACATGCCACCTCTCAGGTTTGGTACAGAAACAATTGACTCATCAAACTGCTTGTAACAAGAGAAAACTTTCTCAAATTGTTCAACCCAAAAAATGCTTCCATTAGACAAAGACATATCATCAATTCAGCTCTTTGTGGAGAATTTATTGGGTTGTGCAATTGATACTTGACATATGAGTCATACCATTTCTTTCGTTTTATATCCAATGAGAATTACAATATATAAAGAATTAAAATGATTGGTTTGTAATATTTACACTTGGTTATTGTTATTTTTAGTGAATAATTATTAGATGTTTAATTTGTATAACACTAATGATAAGAATTAAAAAATAAATAGGTTAGTTTATAATATGTTTACATTTTATTAAGGATATAAACATTCTCTTTTTATGAACAAATAGCTAGAATGTTGTCTCTTTAAAATTAATAACTATGATTAACCTTCAATTAAAAATATTCTCACTACCATCCAATCTTTTTTTCCCTATAAAACAACTATGAGTCATGACAATAACTTTCAAAAATAATAAATGGTCAACTTCACATATTGTTAATTAACTCAAAATAAATAAACAACCAATTCTTGGGCTGCTTGCTTATGTAATCAATTTGTCTACAAATCTCTATTAATTCACTTTTGGTGTTAAAAATTAAGAAAAGAAAAGGCTGAGTTGCAGGAGACATGACTGTTATGGGTAGACAAGAATCTAATTAGCATAAATAGAAAATATTTAGGATCATAGCTGATAACTGAGATTCAACCAACATATGACAACACAGCCATTTTACAATCTAAAATATTAATTGTTGCTTTCTCTTACCATTTCTTCACATTTTTTTCCTCCTGCAATCTTTTTATTAAATGCAATAAAATCAGATACTTCAATACAATATTGTATTTGATTAATGAAAAGATAAGATACACAAACGTGTCCAATGATCACACAAAAACAAGTCATAAAGCCAATCTAAAAGTTCACATAAATAATAAAAATAATTAGTATAATTCTATTGTTCTAATCGATCAAATTGTATTCAACTCATATGGTGACTTGTTTGATAAATTTAATATTGTAATCTTGTAGAGACTGCATTTTAATGTAATTAAAGAGGTGTTTGGTTTAGAGAGACAAATTATCTAAGGTGAGTTTGATATTTGGTGTAACTTCCTTGCAACTCAAGTCATGTACGTTAGCAAGATACATTGTACTGAGCCAAGTGTCTATTTTAAACGTTGGGTTGGTTTCAGTGACCTTGTTTTGGGGTGGCATGACTTGATCAATCTCTTGCCATCTGTCTCCTAAACTTTTTATATTTTATTTCATTTTCAAGTGTTTGTAGGTTTTTATTTCAGAATTTAGATCGGCTAATATATATTTGTTGTCTTGTTGGTAATGATAGGATTAAAGGAACATCAAATTTTTAAATTTATAATATTATTAATGTATTTTGAGATTCTAAGGTTTAACATACATGTAATAACAGTATTGATAATTTATAGTGAAGTGATCGAGTTTGTGATTCTAAACTTATGCATGTGAAAACAAAAACTTTATAGTGAAGTTTAGTTAATACTCTTGATAATAAATTCGACGACCATTTTATAATTTTGGTTGAGATATTTTTCAAGAAAGTCATTGTATTGTAAAGAACTTCATTTATATATCTCACCTACCTGCAACATTTTCGTATACCTATATTGAACATGCTCCACAAATACAATAAATTTAATATCCACAGTACAATTATTTTATTATTCATAATTGAGTGACGTATTGAGTGTGTTTTGCTTACATATATCAACTAGTTTGCTGGCCAGTCCATTAGATATTGAAAATCTATTAATTTATATCAGTATGCTAAAATAAATAAGATGCAAATCAAAACCTATATGACAGTGATGATTATGTTAAAAGGTATATTTTTGCAAATTTTCTTATGGGTTTTTTGCTTAATTGCCGATAAAAAGAATTTGAAATGCAACTTCAAAAATAAAAATTGTCAATAGTGACCCTCTAAAATTGTTCCTTTTTTTTGTTGAACAAAAAACGAATGGAATTTCTTTTCATTTTTTGTTATAGCATTGGATGGTAGGATTTCTCGTCTCAAAAGATCCAAGGTTTAAAATGTAGTAGGAAAACAATGACAATTTATATACGCGTTGCAACAATTATGATATCATCTTGTGTGTGTAGAAACTAACACACTATCAATATTTTCACTCGATGATTATGTTTTGAAAGCTAGATTCTTCTTATTAATTTATTTATTTCTTGCAATGCATGTAAATCAATGCATAATATAGTATATTTTGTCAAAACTAATATCTTTTAGATGTAATTAGAAGGTACTTAAAACTTTTAAATGAACTACATACTATTGTTATTTTTAATTTATATTTAAATTGTCCCTATTGAATAATACAATCATTCCTCTTTATATATTAGTCATGTGTTTTTTTTTCTAATAATTTCCATTTGGCTGTTACAACAGATAAGTTTACGTGGCGGCAACAGAGGCAGCCATGTTCATCATCCCGATTCCTTATAAAATCATTATTGGAGAGAACAAAAACCTGACCCCACCAAGGTGTCCCAAACCAAAACTATAAAAAAATATCCATGCCACTTGGCTCATCCCCATTCGCTCTGATGACGTAGATGCAACTGTAGACCCTACTGCTCACACTATCGTGGCAAAGAACTATTGGGTAGACATAAATCTAACACGTCACACGTGGCAACCATACAGACTATGACCCAGGGTGGTAACTGTTGCGTGGCAGTTAGCTGAACATGCAACTGTCACTGTCAGATGTCTTGTCAGAGCCTACGTTTATAGTATCTTAGGTGTCAAGAAATTATGAACCGTTTGGCGCGTAATTTTAAGACAATATCGTAAAAACAGCGGTTTTGGCGCGCCACGGTGTCTGAAACCGAACCTGAAAGTATTGTAATGTTACGTGCCATCGGATCAATAATCAATCATCTGGTTCACCAACCTTTTCCATTTTTCATGTGGAAATTGTTTTCAAATACCAAAACCACCTTTTCCTTGAAAAAAATGGATGCATATATATTTCCAATATTTAATTTCATGAAGTACTTCTCTAATCACGTAATTAGACTTTGAAAAATATAAAGTGATTGTAATAAATATTATACGCACAGTAACGTATAAAGATGGTTGTATTATAAGTTGAAATTTGATCATTTTGGTTAAGAATATTTTTGGACATAAATGATGATTGACTTTATGATTATAATGTCATTAAAGGACAATTGTTGAAAAATGGGAGAAGAAAAAAAAGAGAGAGAATTTATTTTTGTCATTATATATAGGAACACCTGTCTAATCTTAATGGGGGGTATGAATTCATGAATGTATCAACTAGCTAGTTGTAGTAACTAGTAATAGATACTAATAGTTAGGCACCTAAGTCTTGGCTATTATTTATTTACTTGTAGTCATCAATTCATCCTCTTCTCACTTATTATTAATATTCTCTTTCGCCCCTTCATCGATTTATTGAATATGTTTAACACATATTTTAACATGTTTGTAAACAAGAATTCGTTTTCCTAACAATAAAAAAATCATCTATGATCGACTTATGTAACAAAAGAATATTTACGTACTCAAAACGTCGTCAGTAAGCTCCTCAGTGACAGCTTGCGACTCTCTCTGCCGCTAAATAATAACAAAACGATGCAACAAAATTCATGGTCACAAATCTCAAATATATTTTATAAAATATAATTTTAAAATCTTAATAATTTTTTTTTCATTATCTCGTTCTCTGATATGGAACGGTTGCGACGAAGGTCTTAAAGATGAGAGAATAAAAAATTTACCAGAGTTAGTAAGAGGTAGAAAAAGAGGAAAAAATGTGTTATTGGGGGTATAATTATAAAGCTTTGCAAAGTACATTAGGGGTGAACCTTTATCACTACTTGTTTAAAATACGTTTGCAACAGTACTATTAGCTATGAGCGTCCGTCACCAATGGTTTTTAGCATCAAATCAAGTTTTCACGCATGTGAAAACACGTGTCTTGGAGACAACCTGTCGCAAATAAAATTATATCTAATTGTAAGTAACTCGTTAGATATGGAAAACTTTCATAGCACAAAGCACAAATTCTTGCATTGTTTTGTGCCCAAATATTTTGCTGATATTTTTCTACGAGTGTTTCTTACATAACAATCGCACGATGGTATAGTGTATTTGTAGCTTTGTTGGTGAATGTTTTATTAGTTTCCTCGCCACTTTCATTATTAATGAAATTATTATTACATTGACAATCGAAAAAAAAATCTAGTAATATTAATTATGCGACTGTGAATTGTGGCCGCTAGTACATTTCAAGTGTGGGGCTGTTTTTTGTAGCTTAGTTAATCCATCGAATCTCCAAGAGGCAATGAAAAAAGCTTAGCAATGTGAATGTTTGTTCTAATAATTGGCTGGTGATGTGCATGTTTCACCTACAAATTATCTTATCTTCTTCTTTTACGTACATTAGTGAACACAAACACAACAACAAAAAGTCATTGGTGCATGAACTCAAGCTTTGACCTCAACAAGATTGGTGACGGTCCGGCTGCTTTGTTGTTAGTCTAAACAGCGGCGACCGGTCGTTATTGGGGAGGAGATACGTATAGTGTTGAGAGAGAGAGGAGGAAAGTAAAATCATTATCTCTTCCACTTAATTGCTGTCATTAAGTAACTGGAGGTCTGTCGTTTTGGCTTGATTTGATAGTAGTGGTTTGAAACTTATGATTATGCTAATTAATTTCGGTTTGAAGATCATATTTTGAGGGATACGTGGTAGTATTGTAGACTCAAGTGCAATTTTGTGGTGGGGGTTTAAGGGAGCTTTATATTTATTAGTGGAGTAAAGCATTATTAGTTTTTGGTGACTTTGTGATTTTGCTTTCATGAGTGCTTTTTATTAACTTTCAAGAGAGAAACGAAAGTATATACACCCGATAAAACAGAAACAAAACGAAATTGAGAATTACATGATTTGCAAATCACTCATGAGTGAATCTTCTGGATCTGAAATCTTAGCAGTTGAGAGACCATAGAAATAATCTCCATGTATGTTGGGATACGAGCCTTAATGAACAAAAGAACTGCGAGCAAAAGACGTGAGATTATATGAAAAACGATCATCAATTAAATGTTAAATACGATTGCATGTGTTAATTGGGCACACGAGACTAGAATATGTAAGAAGGCAAACATATAAACAAGAAAACAAAACATAAGAGAGATCATATTCAAAATAAGTAATTGTTTAATTTGATAATTAAAGTATATAAAGTCTCTCTATTCCATATATATATATATATATATATATTAGTCTCTCTATCCTTTTACATGCAGAATAAATGAGGAAGTGGAGAAAATTTGTGTTGGCAAAAGAGAGTAAAAATCTCCTTTCATACATTTTACAATCAAGTTTACCAAGCACAACTTAAATTCCCATAAACTTTTATATCTTCTCATTTGCTCTTTATATCTTTTCTTACCAAACTATTTTACATTAGTGAAAACAATCTCTTAAACTGGCTCAATAGTTCACATAAACACTATGCTTGGAGTGATTTGAAAAGTAAAATCAACATTTGAGTTGAATAAGATCAAGCCGATAAAAAGATAAGTATAATTTAAACACAGTTCCAAATTGTCAAATCAATTTTTGTCAATCTACTATGTATGGAATTGATTGTTTGTACTTTGTTGTTTTACTTTTCATGCTTGTCCATGTGCCACGTTAATGCTATATGAGAAAAAATTCAACAAGTGATATCAAAGCATTGAGAGTGAGATTCTAGCAAGTAACCTTCAAGTTATAAATAAATAAATAAATTATATAGTTCATCAAATTGATCCAACTTAGCAATATATTCGAGGAAGAGGAGGGAAGAAAAAATATTATATGCACAAATGAACATACATATTTAGTATAACAGATTTTTGTATAGAGATTTTCTTAAATGTATTGTGTAGACATTTTAATGATTTTAACCATTCATTGTTTCCAACTTTCTATCCATCAAATCTTTAAATATTATCTCATTAAAGCGTCAATAAATATACTAAGATGGTATCGGCAACAAACATAATTAACCAAAACAACTCTTGATATCCCAAATACACCCAACAGTTAATATGATTTGATATCAATCTCATGTAAAATCAAGTTGTAATTGCTAATTAGATAATTAAAGTAACTGTTACTAATTACAAGTAAAGAATGATAAGTAAGCTAATAAAACCCACCTCACCACCATCTCACCATAGCGAAGCCAACATGTATTACAAAAACAAGAGTCGCTTCTGACTTAGTCAAATGTCAATAACTTCCCTCTCATGGAAGCTACAAGTCAAACCCAGCAACCCATTTCACACATGTCCATATAACAGAAACCTATTTCTTCTAGATTACCCATAAACCATAAATTCCCACAAACTAGCGTGTACAGATCACAAGCCGCAACTATAGAAACACCAGTTCCAATTGCTAGCTCACTACCGGCTCAACCGGTTTACCGGTTCCTTACCTTCTCCATCACGTCTCCTTCCTCCACGTGTCCCCTATTCCCAACTAAACAACACCAATATTTTCAGTTTAAATACCGCCCTCCTCCCTCCCATTTCTTTCCAATTTCCTCTCTCATTTCTACAAAATCAAAATCTCTCAAATTCAATTCAATATTTCAATCTAATCCAAAACGAATAGAATTATCTCACATTTTTGGGTTCTCACATGACTAACGACAAGTACGGCAACATGTCGACGGAAAACACCTCTCTCCGGCGGCTGAAGTTCGGGAACTACCTTAACTCCTCGGACCCGTCCATATCAAATCACGGCGAAGACGACGGCGGAAGGCACCGCGACAGCAGCGCTTCCGCCACGAGCCATTGGAGCAACAACGACGACAGCAACCCGGACAGCGCCGAGTCGACGCCGTACGCCATGTCGCCGTGGCACCAGCCGTCGCCGTACAACAAATCTCCGTGGTCGACGACGACGATTCCTTCTCTTTACGGCGGCTACCTCCCGCACCACGGCCTCATCGGCTCGCTCGTGCGCGAGGAAGGACACGTGTACTCCCTCGCCGCGCACGGCAACCTCCTCTACACCGGATCCGACAGCAAGAACGTTCGGGTCTGGAAGAACTTGAAGGAGCATTCCGGATTCAAATCGAGCAGCGGATTGGTTAAGTCCATTGTTATTTACGGCGACAAGATCTTTACCGGCCACCAGGACGGCAAGATCAGGGTCTGGAAGGCTTCGTCGAATCGGCCAAATGTCCACAAACGAATCGGTAGCTTGCCGAAGTTTAAAGATATGGTGAAGAAATCGATGAATCCGAAGAACTACGTGGAAGTAAGACGCCACCGGAACGCGCTCCGGATCCGGCATTTCGACGCCGTGTCGTGCCTGAGCTTGAACGAGGAACAGGGACTTTTATATTCGGGTTCGTGGGACAAAACCGTCAAGTGTTGGCGAATCTCCGATTCGAAATGCTTGGAATCGATCAACGCTCACGACGACGCCGTGAACTCCGTGGTTTGCGGATTTGACTGTTTGGTGTTCACGGGATCGGCCGACGGGAAGGTGAAGGTGTGGCGGCGAGAGCTGCAGGGGAAGGCGACG
>JAYMTF010005830.1:0-11054 GCA_036897485.1 Pelargonium nanum | reverse complement strand
ATATATATATTATTTGACACCTTATGTATATTTATATTTCACCTCTTTGTGCAGAGTGAGCTCCCACTAGTTGGAAATACTGCGCCAGATTTTGAGGCAGAGGCTGTATTTGACCAAGAGTTCATCAAGGTAGTATAGAAAGAAGCTTGGTACTTTTTGTTATTAGATTAGTTCAATTGTCATGTTACATATTGCATGCATATGGTCTTCAAATTAAGGAGATTTGGATCACAGCTAGTAGTTGTGCGTTCAAATATTTACCTTTTCCCCATTGTCATGTACATAGGCGTAACTACTCCATAGAGAACTTTCAATCTTTTTTATGACCCCCTAGTTATCATGTCTCCGTCAATTGAAAAGTTGAAATTGTACCTTTATAATGAGGATAAGATACATTTTCTTCTTCGGTGTAGGAGGAGATTGAAAGGGTCCATGGGCTACACAAAAGGGAGTAGCCATCCCCTTTCCCGTGACTCCTCTTACCCCACCCTGTAGGTTTTGAATACAGGGCCCCCATATTAGAGGCCCCAAGCTCAAAGTTTAACCATTGGGGCAATGATAGTTTACTTTTGTGTTTGGTAGTATTGTTCTCCTCTGACATGTTGTGAAAATAATTCTCCGAGGAAATTAGATTGGTATTAATGCATCACATTTGCCATTGGATCTTCTATTTGTAGTCCTTACCACTTAAGGTTTGTCATACCAGGTCAAACTCTCAGAATACATTGGAAAGAAGTATGTGATTCTCTTTTTCTATCCACTGGACTTCACATTTGTTTGCCCCACAGGTTTGTTAGATTCTGAACAAAAGTTAACTGAAATGCATATCTTATGAATGCTGATAGCTTTTTCTTTCCTTTTTTTATCTGCTTGCAGAGATCACTGCTTTCAGTGACCGTCACGCAGAGTTTGAGAAGATCAACACAGAGATACTTGGTGTCTCGGTTGACAGTGTGGTAAGTTGCTTCCTGCTCCATTTGTATGAATAATGTGCAGACATTATGGGTATAGCAAGAAGTTTTTGATTGTTGTATTATAGCTTTGAAAATTGCCATACCTCTAATCAGAAAATGCTTATTTATGGTCATGTGTTTTATGAAGTTCTCACATCTTGCTTGGGTTCAAACGGATAGAAAGTCTGGCGGTTTGGGTGACTTGAATTATCCACTGATCTCTGATGTCACCAAGTCGATTTCAAAGTCTTATGGTGTATTGATCCCTGATCAGGTATGAGATATTATAATATTGCTTAGCATCATCCTAATATGGCATCCTTATTCTTCCTTATTTCCCCTTTCAATATAACAAAAAAGCCTTATTTTCAACATGACGGTAAAGAATATGCAGAGCTAGTTTTGTAAATTACCTTAACTCGAAGATATATCTATGTGATCATATTTAAGTCTTGTTTAAGGTATCTTTTTATGTATGATTTGGCGCAATGCATTGATGCGACAGTAGCAGATATTGGAGTGGATGTATTTGTTCAATGTTGCAGATGTATCATTTGATTCTTGCTTCCGTATAGTCATATTTACAGTAAACCCGAGAGAATGTTCCAGTTGTATTCAAGTGAAGAAATTTTGTCATTATTATAACAGTGAAATATGTTGCGGCAAGCTCTTCTCTTATATCTCTGTTGATAGTTGTCTTAGATATTTAGTTCTAATGTTTCAGGGAATCGCATTGAGGGGACTTTTCATTATTGACAAGGAAGGAGTGATCCAACACTCCACCATTAATAACCTTGCTATTGGTCGTAGCGTTGACGAAACATTGAGAACTCTCCAGGTAAGTTGTTTACAGTTACTTCAAATATATCTAAATGCTGACAAGTCAGTTGCACTTCATTACAATATAATTGCCTACTATTTTTGGTCGTGCAGGCATTGCAGTACGTGCAAGAGAACCCGGATGAGGTTTGCCCAGCTGGGTGGAAGCCAGGGGAGAAGTCCATGAAGCCAGACCCTAAGCTCAGCAAAGAGTACTTCGCAGCAGTCTAAGTTTGTGGTATGTGTAGTTTTCAACAGGGGAGGTGTAAACAAGATATGTTATCATGTATTGTCTTCTTAGTTGTTATGAGTTCTATAAGCAATTTTTCGGAATAAATGCATTGGGACAGAATTTTACTGGTTTTTTGCGTTGGAAAGCAGTATTGCCATTTTTTTCTCCTTATCTTCCATTCTATATTCACTGGTTGATTAGTTGCTAAGATCTCAAGCTATATTTGCTGTCATTGTTGTCCAATCCGACTCAAAATTCAAATGATGAGATGTTCTAACTTGGTAAAGAGTATTTTGCCGCCATTGTTGTCCCTACTTAACTCGAATATGGGTGTGATATGACTTAAAAGTGCAGATCCTCTTCTGTGGCGCCTAAATTTGTGTTTATTATTATTAAATACTGTAATTCTTATTACTTATTGTTATACCACTGTAATTCTTATTACTTATTGTATTACTATCTTACAATAATTAGATAACTTTTTTTCCCGTATTATCTATCTGTTTTTATTATATATTCTCTCTTTGAAAGCTGATCAATATATAATGATATGGTCCTATGTAATCTATGGTTGATATAAAAATTAATTATAATTAGGATGGATTAAATAAGTTTATATATTTATAAAATAAAAACATATTTTATGAACTATTGTCGTATTACGTATGAGCTGACGCATTGTAGCTCCCAAATAATGGGTAGTGTTGGATTGATTGACTTTTCAAAGGAATCTTTGGAGGATCACAACAAATCTAATGAAGTAATGAAGTTGGATCAACTCATCATTAACAAGTCACATATATACATACTTGTGAGGTTGCTCACAAGAATCAATCCTCCAAACATAATCAAATACTTAATACTTGTAATTTTTGCTAAATTTATTAATTTACATTAAATAGTTTTTAAGCATTCCATTAATAATTGTTCTCATATGACTAAATCAATGTTTTATTATAATATTTAGATACTTTTGAATTCTTGCTTTAGACACAAGTCACACAACACTTTATAAGCGCATATGATCATGAAATTTGAGATGTTTTGTGTTACAACACAATTCAATATAACTTTTTTATACACACTCTAATAAAGTAAATCCTAAGATGGTTTATATGTCAAAAAAAAAATCCTAAGATGGTTTACATTTTCAGTCATATTGGCATAGTTATGGATAACAAAATTTGATTAGATTTTGTTTCTTGGTTGTTTGTATGGATCATGCAGTGACAATAATTTTCCGGCATGTTATGTACACCTACCATTAATTATAAATATATTTATATATCTCTGTCCATTATATATATGGTGGTTAGTGGTTACCCTACAAACTGCAGGCCACTATTTTTATTTTTATTTGTGCTTAAGCACATGCCCACATAACATTACATATTTATTAATTAATTTATCACTATAAATTTATTTGATAAAAAATGTTAGTTATATTGCGTTCCATTAAAAATAGCAAAAAAGCTGGTGCCTGGAGGTGAAATAAAATTGTTATGAACACGGAATTGACGTAGCAGATTGATATTCTGATTTTTTTGAAGTCATCCATAGATTGAGTTGGTGAAATATATAAGAGAATGTTCAAATAAGATTAGGGGTCAAAATCTAATCTTATATGATACTTAAATTAATTTTAGTCTATATATGTTATGGTGTTGTGTTGTTATCAATAGATGTTATATATTAGTGATTTTGATTTACGCCGACCATATATAAGAAATTTTTCCAAAATATATCATGATACCTTATATATTGTAGTGATATTATTATTATTTGGTTATGCTTATAAGTTTTATTGTTCAACTCTAACCTATTGAAATTGAGTTATTAACAACATCAACGAAATCAAATTCTGATCTAAACAAGGCTTACATGAGTAGAAATTCATTTATATTGTTGATGCATGGTGATTGCCGCGGTTGACTCAAATATGCATAACTTTAACGGAATCGCTGTAGCGGTAATCAATCATTTTTACATGTAATGAAACTAGAATAATTAATTTGTCGCGTTATGATTGGTAGTAGAGAATTACAAGTGACATTTGATGATGTCATGAGTTCAAATTACATAATTTTATAACCCACGTGATGATGTAAAAATTCTTGAAGATTTTCATTTTTCATTGATCTTCGTTGAATATTGATAAATTAATTTCATTGCTTCGTCTCCAACATTAATTCCGGAGTATCACTTAACATTCCATCTTACGTGTACTTCAAATAAAAGACAACAGACTCAAATCTCATACGTGGATGGTGAACATAAGTCGGGTGGTAAGACAAATGGATCATTAGATTGAATCGATTATAATAACATGTTAAATTTTAATATTGGGTTAAAGAGAATGATTTGAGCTTCCACTAAAAATTATCAACTTTATTAATACTCTAACATGGTTTAAGAACTAGTTTTGATCTAGGTTTAGCCTCGTTTATGTTGCTGCATTTTGTGATCTCTGACCTACTTGTAGATGGACATGCTTGTACCGGCCCATGTGTGGAAAGAAAAACCTATACATGAGGGGAATGCTCCGATTCAAAAGACCCTTAATTGTGCACGTGTCGACCCATCAATACAATAAAATGTGAGACTCGCTCGTGAGTGACATTTTAGAAGTTTAAATCATTATGTGATGCCTGATATTAAAATTTACGTTCATGTACCTAATTATATATTTGCACTCATTATGTGTAGCCTTATATGCTTATATTTATCGATTTTGTTTCGATAAATTATTCTTGCGAAATAAAATAACCATAACTTTTTTTTTTGATTGCATTGCCATTAGAATTCCTTACACCAATATGAATCACATTAATTTACATGGTAGTAGCGTTGTGCACAAATTTTCACTTTCCATTAAATGGTAGCAATTAATTAAGCTATATCATGTAGAATAAAGGAGACATCCATTAATTTTCTTTTCTTTTCCAAGACTTGTATATAAATCAAAGACATTGATAACATGTTAATGGTACTCCCTAGCTACCTAAATTCCCCCATAACCAAAAAAAAAAAAAAACCAAGATTTTCTCTACCCGAATATATATAACTTATATACTAATGAGCAGTGAGTATGCCAAAGGCAAAACCACCCAAAAAAAACCCAAAAAAATGTTCTAATCCTTCAATGTTGGAGCTACATTTATCCGGTGGCAACCCCGGATTCCGGCACCAAGCTCAGCCTCTCCACCTCCTCCCACACCAACTTCGACGTTACCTCGTCGTACTCGGGAACATATTCCTGATACAATTCATTAATTACCAAGTTATACGCATAATTAAGACACAATCTCAAGTTTAAGTGCAAGTGGCTCAGCTCAAGTCTAATATTTTAATGTTCTAAAGCATAAAAGTATGGTGAATCTACCTCAAGTTTTCTGACCAGTTCCTTAGCAGTTGGTGCATACACGATTATGCGACGTGCGGTTGGCGAGACAAAGCCTTCATCAACAGCCTTATCTATGAAGGACAACAACGAATTGTAGTACCCATCAACATTCAACAAACCCACCTGCAAATAATACAAACATGTTTATTAACCAATTAAAATGCTCGTATTGTTTTGCAAGTCCACGAGAAGCTAATGGAAACCTCCAAATCTTAAGCTATCTTTCCATGTGAACCGGGACAGAAATCCACATGCATTGATTCTATTTCCAACCTATATTTCTTGCAATCCATAAAGATTAACTAGTTGACCAAAATCTTGATAACTTATTAGCTCATCAAGTATATATGTTATCGGGAGCTTCAAATTGAAGAAAAAAACTGTTCACGTGAAACATGACAATGTATTTTTATCATTTGAAGTCACCCAAGGTATCATGTGCTGAGAATTCAAAGCTATTATGGACTAATGGACTTTATTAAACAATTAGTTTGATTTAGCAATATAGAGGCATGTTAAACAATTAGTTGCTTCCCAAATTGTTGCTAGTATGTTAATTACAAAGATATGGGAAGAGCATAAAAACTCGAACGTTTAGACATTCTCGTAGCAACTTAGCATTTTGTTTCAGCATTTTTCCCAAATTCTGTTTCAGATTGGTTAGTTCTGATGGTAACGTATACAAGGTAGAATATTGTTCCTTACCGGTTTCTTGTGGATGCCAAGCTGAGCCCAAGTAATTACTTCTAGGAGCTCTTCGAGAGTGCCATAGCCACCTGATATGCAATCGAATTCGGGTTATTTTGTGGACAAGACAAAAGAAGATTTGTGCATCTCCATGTTCGTGAAATGAACTCTTGTCAATATATACAGAAACATACCGGGGAGGGCAATGAAGGCATCGGCTTGACGGGCCATCTCAGCCTTCCTTTGGTGCATATTCGACACAGCCTTAACCTCTCCGACAGTGTCACCAGTTATCTGAATTAAGTTAATAAATGATACATAAGTTAAAGCACATATAAATTAACAACTTGGAGTGTGATGCACTTAAACAAACTAAACCAAACCCACAAAACAGAATCACCAGAGAGATTTTATAGGGTATTACTTATTAGATTAAGGAAATATTGATTAACTAATTAGGTTAATTAGGCACCAAGCCGCATCAAGAAGAAACAATTTTGGCTTTACTTTACAAGAAAACATTAAAAACACTTTTCATTGTAACAACCGGTTATAAAGATTAGGAATATACCTCTTTGGGCATAAGGGTTCTTGGGATAATCCTGCCAAAACAAAGTGAAAAAGAAGCCATGCATGAGCATAAATTCAATACATATTAATTTAAGAGAAAAAACAATCTCAGTCAAAGAGTTATGAGTTGAGACTCAACCAAACCAATAAAGAGATGACACCTCACGATTTTACACCCGCCACAATGAATTGCGCAGAGTGCCCGTCATAATCCATTTTGTGTTATTGGCATACTACTTTCTCTCTTAGTTTATTAGACAAATTATAATAATGAAACATGTGTTTGTGTGTACATATAAAGAAAGAAGAAACAATGAGCATTTGTATATAACCCTTCTCAACAAGTGTTTATTATTATCTTTGGAAAATCTTCAAAAGGTACTCAAAAACTGGGTAAAAGTTCTCATACTTTACAAAGCTTAATAAATATATTTTTGGACTAAGTTTCTACTTTCTAGTATGTACTGACATTGTAAGTACCAAAAGGAGTTACACTTTTAATCTTTTTGTACAGGACATGTCTATAGATTCTATCACTCTACAGTAAACATGATCATGAGATCTCCAAAGCCCATACTCATTTGCCACCCTAAAACTCAACCTATTGGGATAAAATAAAGTTTGAAGAAGATGAAGAAGCAAGTTTTATATTGAGAACCCAACACAAACCCAGATGGTGCAATTGATCCCATGATGTTTGCTGACAAAATAAACAAAAAATGAACCCAACTTCCTAGAAAATGGATAAAACTTGCATTGCATGGTTCAAGAAGAGAGAGAGAGAGAGAGAGAGAGAGAGAGAGAACAAACCCTAGAACATGGCGCCCACCATCATGAACTGCCTGAGAAACAAGACCCATTAATCCCACGCTTCCACCTCCATACACTAAATCAATCCTTCTCTCCACCTTCCATCAAAACACACATTACCCAATTCTTTCATGTGTCAGAAACCCATCATCACACTCACAAAACATGAATAGAGCTATGTATAGCTAGCTAGTGAAGAAACCAATATAAAAGCAACCATAAATCATGGGAGATCATGAAAGGTCAAGCCAGATATCAAATTATAGAATCAATGGAAGGTTGTGCCAAGAACATGCTTGTAGTACTAGACTAGTACTCATGAATCATGATGATATATATAGAGTCTATTTGGTTCCCTTCTCCATGGATAAGCAAACAGAAATTTGAATATATTTTTTGGTATGAACCATGAGGTACCATAGTGGGCTCGCGATTAGCACAAGATCAGACTAAACCCATTGTAACAAGTTTTAACGCAACTCCATGCTATGGTACTCGAACTCGAAACCTCAGTTTATGAATGGAGTAATTTTAATGTGACTATTTTCTTTAAAAAAATACCCAAAACTTGGAGATCATGCAAGAAAGCTGCTCTCAACTGACAGAAGGGTTACAGCTAGCATTAGCATCCTCTCTTCTCTTCTCATCTCTCACAATCACACATATGACATATGACAAAACTTAACATAAACCCTAAAAGAGATGTCATATCATTAACAATCATGAACTCAAATCTCTCCCACAAACCACAAAAAAGAAGAAGCAAGGAGTGATCAATGGGATTGATCCATGAAATGGGTTCCAAACAGAGAATATGCAATATTTTCATTATTGGGTTTCCTAATCTGAGCAGAGAATCAACATAAATGAAAATGGGTTTGGATCATTAATGATTGATGATTATTACCATTTCATTGCCCAGCTCAATAGCAGCTTCTTGGTAGCTGGCTTTCTTCCCAGAACTGCTCCCACAGAACACACAGATCCTTTGGAATCTTGATTTTGTCTCTTCCATTTCTCTTTCTCTCTCTTGATTGATTGATCAAATATGCCAATATCAATATATGATCTCACTTCTCCTTCAATGAAGGAAACCACAAAAAGACAGAGACAGAGAGGATTGAGTTGAGAATGAGAACAAAGTGAGGAGTAGTTGTTCACATATTTATATACAAAACACCCACAAACACAGCTTTTGGGCCAACTATTTAATTTACTTTTTTTTTTAATAATAAATTAGTATATATAAATATACTAAGAGAGTACAATATTATGATTCTATAGATAGGTGAGTAGATGTTAAGAATTTATTTATTTGTTAATACAGGGACCTTTCTGTAAATTTATTTATATACCCACCAAGGACTTCATAAATAAATACTTCTTATAATTTACAAGTATTTACAAACTTAGCCGGTATTTATAAAATTTTGCATAGCTCAATATTTAAATAATGACAATGATGTGGTTTTCCTGTTAATTTATACAGCATGCAACTCACGTGTAAAAATAAATCCCATTTATTTTGGTGTGCCAGCCACTTGATAGCTACACACTACTAAATTCAACTGAAAATTACAATTAGTTTTTGTTTTTATTTTTTAATCATGGCAATTTATCGTGTGAACTGGGAAGATGCATATATAATTTGATTTTTTTTTATTATTATTGAACTCAAGTTGTTGTAGATTTGTTTTTGTTGGGGGAGAAATTTAACTAGAATTCAAACCCCGAAAGAATAAATTTGTTCGTTACAAAACTCGTAACATCATTATATAATAAATACATGCAACTTACGAGCGGTTGTGAAACAAACATATATACACACACATGCGTACGAATACTGGAGATGGTAAGTATCGATTAGAGAACTTCATAGATGAGATAAACCACAACCGTCAAAAAGTCAAGAATGGTGGAAGAATAAGATTCAATGTTCTCGTAAAATGAACACATATTTAAAAGACATGTTTTTTTACACTAGATTCTAATCTGATACGTTGTCATTTAAAATTCAAAAGTTATTTTTATTGGAGTATTGATTCTAAAATAACGACGGCAACTTTTGTCTAGACACCAACAGTCATTAGCCGAACAATAAAAAGCGCTTGTGTCTAAAGGTCCCGGGTTCAAGACGCTTCCAAGAGGCCTGGGCTGTGTGTGTTAGGTGTGAGTTTGTGTAGCTTAATAACTTTGCTAGTTATTACGGCGGACCCGTTTGTATTGTTGGATTGGGGTGGTCTTCATTTTATGAGAATGGTCCATCTTATCCTCAACCTCAGCTATAGGCTATAGTTACCATAAGATTCCATCATTTAAATCTATGTAACACTTTCATAGTAAACAACTACATTAATGATTAATTACCATAACTTTTATTCAAGACTTCCATACTAAACATCTACTTTAATTAAAGTAAGATTAATTCAAGGCTTCCTTCCTAAGCAATAGAGGTGACAATTTTGCGAATGGATAAAATTCGTTTAGGTACGGGATTCTGAACTTATTTCAAATTCGAGTCGAAAGAGTTTTGGGTTTATTCGAGTTTCGGATTTAGTTTCACTGCTTAAGCAAAAAAAAATGTGTGAATTCGTGCAGGTTTTCCAGTTCGTGCAATTTTTTTGTGTACTATAGCATCAAACGTTGAAACCGAAAAATTGGTTATCCGTTAATATTTTTGTATGTTATAATTCATTGTTGTTATCAATCCATCGCTATTCAATACAGAAATTCAAAGGTAACCGCAAAATCGTTGCAATGGCTAACGTTATAAGTTTGTTAATTAGTTAATGCCTCGTTACATTATTTCCTACGCTGTGACACATGCATAGCGCACTTTGTCCCCTCGATCTCTCTTTCTCTCATCTCTTAATTATGCATAAATTAATCGGATAATAAAGATGGTATATGATAAAACAATTAAATGAAGATAGCGATATATATATATATATAATCAATTGTGTTTTCTGGTTTTGGAATGCAGATTTTGTGACCAGAACGGCAAAAACTAACTGCCAATCCTAACATATGTTATCCAGAGACAGAGACCTCATCAACGTGGAGCAAAAAACAACCTCAGATCTGCTCTATACATAGTTGCTACCATGCATTTAATTCCTTTAGCAGCTAATGAACATAAGACCCAAAAAAAACTATGGAGATAATTAGAGGAACTAAATGGACCAACCTGCTATTTATTTTTTTTCGTGATGTTCATTTCCTTATATATTGGAGTTTATTAAAATATATAGTTTTTCTAAGATTTGGATCTTCCATAAAAAAATAATGGAGAATTTTTGCTTTCACACAACACAAAGTCAAAGATGTATACAAGTCTATATATGTTCGGATAATTCTAGTAAAGACTTAGTGGATAACCAGTTTAAGATCTTCAGACAGATACTACATATATATATATATATAAAAGAATCTCAACAAGAGTTAATAATAAAACTTACTTATGTGTACGAGAGTTCGACATGTCACGAATTAACACACGTAGCCTTGCACTGAATTTGAGACATAGAGTGCTTGCACGGATTTAAATCGAATGTGTCTTGATGGAATCTTAGTCATTAAC
>JAYMTF010005829.1:0-11055 GCA_036897485.1 Pelargonium nanum | reverse complement strand
TCTCCACCACCACCAAAGGAGTCACCACCTCCTACATACTCTCCTCCTCCACCACCACCACTACCGAATAAGTCTCCGCCTCCACCATACCAGTACTCTTCTCCACCACCACCTATGAAGTCTCTGCCTCCTCCATATCAGTATTCTTCTCCACCACCACCAAAAGAGTCATCACCTCCTACATACTCTTCTCCACCATCTCCTACATATTATTCTCCACCACCTCCAAAGGTGTCACCACCTCCTACATACTCTTCTCCACCTCCACCTCCACCGAAGGAGTCTGCACCTCCTCCATACCAATACACTTCACCACCACCGAAAGAGTCTGTACCTCTTCCATACCAATATACTTCACCACCTCCTATATACTTTTCACCACCACCACCAAAGGAGTCACCACCTCCTATATACTCTTCTCCGCCACCAAAGGAATCTGCACCTCCTCCAATCCAATACATTTCGCCACCACCGAAAGAGTCTGCACCTCCTCCATACAAATACACTTCACCACCACCGAAAGAGTCTACACCTCCACCATACCAATACACTTCACCACCACCAAATTCGTCACCACCTCCCATATACTTTTCACCGCCACCACCAAAGGAATCACCACCTCCTACATACTCTTCTCCACCACCACAACATGATACTCCACCACCTACATACTATTCTTCACCACCAAAGGAATCTGCACCTCCTCCAATCCAATACAATTCGCCACCACCAAAGGAGTCACCACCTCCTAAATACTCTTTTCCACCACCAACACCAAAAGAGTCACCTCCTCCTACATACTCTTCTCCAACACCACAAAATGAGACTCCACCACCTACATACTTTTCTTCACCACCGAAACAATCTGCACCCCCTCCAATCCAATACTCTTCTCCACCACCACCAAAGGAGTCACCACCTCCTACATACTCTTCCCCACCACCACCACCACCTCCGAAGGATTCACCAGCTCCTACTTACTCTCCTCCACCACCACCAAAGAAGTCGCCACCTCCCCCGAAAAAGTCTCATCCTCCTCCACCGCCAAAGAAGTCTCCTCCTCCCCCGAGAAAGTCTCCTCCACCACCACCGCCAAAGAAGTCGCCTCCTCCCCCGAAAAAGTCTCCTCCACCACCACCGCCAAAGAGGTCGCCTCCTCCCCCGAAAAGGTCTCCTCCTCCACCACCGCCAAAGAAATCGCCACCTCCCCCGAAAATGTCTCCTCCACCACCGCCAAAGAAGTCTCCTCCACCGCCTCCAAAGGTTTAATGAGACATGATATCTTTTAATTTATCTTATATGTCGCAATAAGGAGAACTTTATCTTTATTTTGGTTTTAGTTTCTTTTCAAGTAACTCTTTTGAACCAATGTCTTTCATACTAATAAATTTCAGAATCTTCTGAAATTTATTATATGATACACGTGAAGTTATTTATGTTGTAAACTTGCAATATAAATGAATACCAAAACTTTATTTTAGAAAAAGAAATATATAACTCGTTTTTATTTATCATGCAGTGCTATTTGGGAAATCCTGGTTCCTATTTACAAGAAAGATTTAAATGATTTATCTTTCTCCTTTCTTACATCGTTCCCACATATCTTTTTTTTTTTACACAAGGAAAATATATGAACTATGATGCACAATCACATAAAAAGAATTGATAAAACGAAATAAAAAAATAATTTCATGAAAAACTGTCTTCTAAAACTGACAAAATAAAAGTATGAATACTAAGTTGGATAAATAAAAAAAATTGGGTACCAAATTTACAAACATGACAAAAATTATTTTTAAAATAAAATATCTAAAAGCAAAATCAATAGTATTTTCATAATTTGGAGAAAGATATGGTAGAGCAATAATTTTTAAGCTAATTGTTCAGGCAATTCACTTCATTACAGTAAAATGCATGGATTTGAACTATTTTATCTTCACAGCAATAGATTATCACAAAATGAATTTCTTTCTAGTATCAAGCTCTCAGAAAATGATGATGATAATAATAATAATAATAATAATTACTGATAAATGGACAGAAAATAATATGGAGGCAAGATTTACTCGAAACCTAATTAAAGTTGTTGCCGAGCGATCAAAACATGTTCTTGTTTGCAGCTAAAAAGGTCTTGCAGCTTCTTCCATCAGTATCTTTACTCTCGTCAGTTTTTCTATCCCCTTGAGAACCTAAAATTTGCATAACATTTGGAAATCCAAGTGTCAAACAAAGTAAGTCAAGTTCAGAGCGAGCAATTCAGGTTTCGGGTTGAAAAGGCCTAACCCAAACGCAGCCCGTAAGAGGTATGGTTTTGAGCCTCTGGGGTTATGGGTTTGACCTGTTAAGTGTGTGTGTGTGTGTGTGTGTGTTTAGAGCTAACAATTCAGGTTTGGGGTTGAAAAGGCCTAACCCAAACCCAACCCATAAGAGATGGGGGTTTTGAGTCTCAAGTCGGACTGGGTTACGGGTATTAGAGGGGCGTGTTAAGAGTTAATAATTCAAGTTCCGAGTTGAAAGTGCCAAACCCAAACTCAAACCACCAAAGGTGTGGGTTTCGGACCTTGGGTCAGATCAGGTTGCAGGTTTTACCATGGAGCGTTAAGAGCTAGTGATTCGGGTTGAAAAGGCCTCTCGCGAACTCAACCCGTGGGTCAGGTCGGGTTGCAGGCTTTCCATGTAAAGTGTTAAGTGTTTGTCCAACCTGATTCGAAAAATGTTCGGGTCTATTCTATGCAAACCCACCTAATGTGGGTCGGGTTTCGGGTGCCCGCGAGTTTGAGTCTAAATTGCCAAGTCTAGTTAACAACTAACTAGCTTACTTTAATGTGGAAAAATGTAATGGTGCATAAAAGTTATTGTTTACCTCCAAACCCATGTCATCTGCAGTTACTTCATTCAAGTCCATATAGCCATATATCCCGGCCACTCCTGCCAATGTCGGAAAAATTGTTAGTATAAACAGGAAATGATAATCTACACCACAAAAGGACGAAGAGTAACAAAAATATACTTTGTAGTGAAATTTTTGTATCTGCTGTTGCAAAACCGCCTTTTAGTTCTTGGTATTTCGCAGTTAGCTGAGCCAAGACCTGATTACCGATCCAAACAAATGAAGATCATCATAGCCCAATGAGAGATTGAGAGAGACTGTAAAATAAATGTAGAGTTGGCAATTCGAGTTTTGGATTGAAAAGACTTGTCCCAAAACCCACACGCAAGAGGTTTGGGTTCGTGAGGGTTTCAGGTCGCTGATCGGGTTGGGACACAAGTTGTTCATAGATAATACTAGAACTGGCAAATGCCCGCATCACTGATCCAGATTGAAGATGTCAGGCGCAGTTTGACAAAAAAATGGCCCGATAAGCATACTTGTGTTTTCTACCCAGCACATATAGGACGGAACCTGAACGGGCTTGGCCCAATTCAAGCCCGCAGGCCATCACTGGCCCATTAAGCATACTTGCGTTTTTTGGCCGGATCTATTTACCAGCTCTAGAAAATATGCAGGTTCAATGCAAATTGCCTAACCTGATCCATGACAAACCCGATTCTTTCTGTCCCAACCTGAACCCGCAAAATGCAGATTGGGTTCCGAGAGCCAACAAATTCGGGTTAAAATTGCCGGCTCTAAATAAATGTACTAGCAAGGATAGGTGTGTGAAATTGTACCTCATCCTCCTGTCCAACCACAGTCCCAGTTAACATGTTTAGGGGTATATCTATCCATACAGAGATTCCATCTCGTAGTAATGTCCTATAAATGTTCAAGTGCTTGACAATTAATAAGATATAAGCATGATCATAAACAGCACATAAAAATTTAGTATATTAACATTCATACAGATTAGTTGGACTCATAACTGCACCATCCCCAGCACAGACCACAAGCCGACCTATGGATGATAATTCCTTTAATACTGCAGTCTGCAACAGAATATGACTAAAAATTTAATGTGCGTTGCCGCATTGTATAAATCATAAAGCAGTGTGATTCACTGATTTGCATAATTGGTGCTCTTTAGTAAGCATAGTTGCTGATAATTGCTTAAATACTTCAGTCTGCAACAGACTTGCAAAAGGGGCACGTTTGTCATGAAAAATGTGTGGGTCGTCATCTTTCATAGCAAACCCGATTCAACCCGAAAACTAATCGGGTCTATTTTGTGCAAACCGAACCCACAAAAATGCTGGTCGGGTTTCGGGTACTCACGAGTTTGGGTTTAAATTGTTAGCTCTAATTGCTGATTTATCATCTCTACAATGGAATGGTTTAACACAACTAATCTAACAATCTGAATGAGATAATAAGTTAATAATCGAGCTCATTAGCAAAAATAATTGCAGAATATGTCTATAACAATCACCTCAGACTCACGAAATGCCTTCTCATCAGTCGCCTTAAACATTTCAGCTGCAGCCTCACCTCCGGTAGCTTCCGCAACCACACCATCACTGAATATTGGACCAACCACAAGAACAAGTTTCAATATCAGATTACCACATTTCAAACTACAAGCCGCTGTCGTTACCTTTAAATGAAAATAACACACACATATATACCTATCGAAGTAATAATATCCCAACGCGTCCGCAAGCTTTTTTCCTATGCTGCTCTTCATGGAGCTCTTCATCCCTTTATATCACAGACATGTTAATGTTATATAAACTTGTATAGCCTAAATTAAAGGGTCCAAATCAAAACAAAATGTTCGGCATGCAAGAAGATAATTCTTACCAACAAGATATATAGAAGTTCCTTTCAGTCCAGAGCTCATATCCATTCCTTTCTTCTGAATAAATTACTGAACAGTTAAAATGAGCAGTTCAAGCCAATAGGACTTCACCAGACCAAAGTGTCTATCACGTTATCGGTTTCTCCATTGTCATTGTGGATAATAAAAAAGATAAATTAACAAACATCGAATTATTAATCACAGTTGGATTCGTTACTTGAGTCGCAAACTTTCTATTTTACAAACCAAATGGAAGTTTCAAATTATAAGTAAAAAAAAAAAAACAAGAACTTGCCTTCAATTCAAGAGAGGAACCAGAGTCATAATCCGTTGGTGACCAACCTTAAAAGAGGAAATGGAGGCAAACAAATGAGAGGAATGCATTAGTTCCTTCCAAACTCGTACTAGTCAAAATAAAAATTAACATTCCCAATCCACAAATAGACAAACATTAAACATTCGATGTGTACGATCAAACAGAAAATCTAAGGTAAGCTATCTGAACTAGCTAATACATTCTTCAAGGAACCGTGAAAAGCAATTAGAAGATCTGGTTCTTGGGAGACAATCATCAAACACTTGGTGTTCACGACAGAAAATTGCCAACCCCCGAAAAATCAAACGTACACTAGCTGAACTAGCTTATTTATAGATTCTTCAACAAGACCAGAAGAGAAATTACTTGATATTTACAGTCCACTAAGGCGCAGACTGCAGACAATAATCAAACAGTCGGTCTCGATCTGCAAATCAGAAAATCTCAACAACAACAACAACAACAAAAACAAAAACAAAAAAAAAACTACACTTGCTGAACTAACATGTAGATTCTTCAACAGAACCTGAATCAAAATTAAAAGACTTATTCTTGTGAAAAAGTGAAATTAATATTCACAATCCACAAAGCTATAGACAACAATCAAACACTTGGTGCACCCCCAAAAACCTCCCAACTCCTAAAAATAAAATAAAAACTGAATCGGATTTAAAATGCCTATTCTAGTGAAAAATCAACTTAATATTCACAATTCACGAAGCTACAAAAGATAATCAAACACTAGGTGTGCACACCTGAAAATTGCCCACTACCCAACAAATCAAAGGTACAACTAATAGATTCTTCAACAGGACCTGAATAAAACTTAAAATCCCAGTTCGGAAATTCTTGTCATGAAATCAACTTAATATTCACAATCCACAAAGTTGCAGACATTCATCAAACACTTGGTGTGCACAATAAAAAAATGCCAAAACACAATCCAATCTACACTAGCTGAACTAGAATACTGATTCTTCAACGAGACCTGAAGAGAAATTAAAAGACCATTTCATGTGAAAAATCAACTCAATATTCACAATCCAAGAAGCTATAGACAATAATCAGACACTTGGTGTGCACACCAGAAAATTCCCAACACTAGTAAAAATCAAAGGTACACTATCTGAACTAGCTTATAGATTCTTCCACATCACCTGAATCAAAATTAAAACACCAATTCTTAATATTCACAATCCACGAAGCAGTAGACATTCATCAAACACTTTGTGTGCACACCACAAAATCCCCAACAGCCCCAAAAAATCAAAGTTGCACTAGCTGAACTAGCTAAACACACTTCAACAGCACCTGAACCAAAACTAATAGACCGATTCTTCGTAATCACACTCCACAAACCTCTAGACATTCATCAAACACTTGGTGTGCGCACCACAAAATCCCCAAAAAAAGCATGGCTACTCTTGTTAAACCAGCACATACATTCCCGCAAAAGATAAAGCTAAAATCAAACTTCGAATTCAGAAATCGGAAAACGAAAATCGATGATGCACTCACCGTCATCGTCGTCGAAGGAGCAATTGACAGCGACAGGTTTCCGAGACGGAGTCGGAGCGCCGAGCAACGGCGCGGCTCGAATAGGTCTGTGGAAGGTGAGGGAATGGAGGCTTGCACTGGAAGCAACCGCGCGAAAATGGAGCGACGGACTCGGAATTTGCACGTTGGAGGAGAGAGTGGAACGGAACATTGTGGTCTCCATGATGACCATTGCAAGAAAGGTTCACAGTATCGATTCTTATCTGGTTTCTATCCAGTTTTCTCTATCCGTTATCTGCAAGTAGTCACTGTGTTCAAATGGGCAGAACCGGCTGAGACCGGTCCGGTTTTATCCACTTTGATGTGAATTGGGCCGGAATAGGAACACCATATCCTTATTGCTTATAATGACAATTCGGGTTTTGGGTATGAACAGTAAGACCCAATCCAAACCCAATCCCAAAAGGGGATCAGGTTGTGAGTTTTGGATCGGATTTTTCAGGTAAATGTTCAGGTGAGTAATAAAGTGTTTCATATCGAGTATATACGAAATGGGGAATTGGATTAGGAAGACCCAATCCAGGCTCGACCCGAAACCAACAAATTTGGAATCAAATTCCTAGTTTAAAGTGATGTTTCCTCGTATCTAAAACGAATTTTGACTTGCAAAGGTAATTTGAACAAGACCCGGAAGGACTTCAAGTCAGATTTTGGGCATGGGTCAAATTACACTTTTTAACATCAAATGTGCATTTCGTGCAGATTCGCTCGATCCCATGCAAAAATTAATCTGATCAAACTAAAGTCAAATCAAACTTTGGATGTCGCCCAGCTCTGGTCCAAATTGTCGGCTCTACTTTACCCTGCCCAAGTAAATAGTGAGACACAAAAACACTAACCTAAATTAGCCGATAAGAACATGTTCGTTTTCGGTCAACCCAGGGGAAACAAAATTTGAAGATTGAACCATAAAACCTCCTTAGATTGAGGATTCTTTGACGGAAAATTACTCAATTAAAATGTACAAGACACGTTATAATGACACAACAAATGTTCTCTTAAATCATATCTGATTGTTAGCAATCGAGATTGAGATGAGAAACTAAATCATACATAAAGCATTTATATATACAACACAGACCCGTGTAACCCTACGTGAAACGACGAGAGAGATCCAAAACTATCCTGCGGGACGATGAAAGAATCACAGCTTCCGCTTAATACGCACAACTGCTTGCACCTGCATTCCCCGAAAACATTCAAATTCAGAACCCAACATATTATTAAACATTATCCTAAACAGATATGCATGGGTATGGGTTGAGTTTGGTTTTCCTAATCCGATCTGAAAAATGATAGAAGTCCATTTGAGTTTTACCTAAACCTGTAGCACGAGTCGGATTTCGGGTACCACAGACTCAAATCCAAATTGACCGCTCTAACGGCTTAGTATTCAACTTACTTCTCTGAGTCAATTGGACACACGACATGAAATTAGCGTGTTTCAACTCACATTTTATAATCGTGTTTGTGCTCGTGTTGGAGAACCCAACACATTTAATAATCGTGCCGTGTCCGTGTTGAGCCTCCAAAACATGGGCGCACAATTAATTAGTCATGTTGTGACATGCACGACACGCATGACAACACACTTAAGAGTATAATTGTAAATTTATCGTAATAATGTGTCAAACGTAATGGGTGACTAAGCAGTAATTTATAACTCGTATACGCACACAAACACACAAATAGATAAAACACGTAGAAGTGAGAAAATGTATCAGAATCACCTTTGATTTGACCGGATTGAGACCAGTTTGGAAACAATCGATAATGACTTCATCTTTGCCAGAGAATTGGCGTCAATGGAGGAGAAGCAATTTCTTCAGCCTCATCTGTAACTTGAGAAGACTCCGTATTCTTTGTACCGTGTAATGCAGTTGCTCTCTGACTACTTGATGGTATAGAGAAACTCCGAGAAACCATCAAAGGAGGAACTGGAAGTCGAGATGCGGCATTCAATGTCGTTGACGGGTTCCTATTTGTTATCGGGAGTTCTTGATTTCTAAAGGACAATGGAGCAGAGTGACCAGTCAAACCAGGAGATTTTGCGGGCTTAGGAGGTATACGATCAGGGGGTCTCGGAAGCTCGTGAAGTTCACTTATTTTGGGAGACGAAGCAAATGGAGGTGAAGCAGTTGGAGATACTCTCGGAGATGAAGAAACCTGAATAACCGGGGCACTGGAAAGAATTCCAGAAACCGGTTGAGAGGAATCAGCTGGGACTATGGAACTACCGGCAGATAAAATAGGTTTTGTTGACCATGGCTTGCTAGTTAATGGGCCAGAGAAAGCTTGTCTTTTGATTTTTTTAGTGTCCGAGGCATTTGACATATCACGCTGTGGAGGTGAAAGTCCCCCCGACATAGGAAGGGGTAGTCGGCTGGAGATGTTCTCACCATTGCTTTCTTTAAGTACCGAATGAGCTTTTACGGCAGTGGCCCCAGTAAAGTTACTATCCCCTGAATCTTTCTCTTGCTTCTTTTGTTCCAATGGAGAAGAGTACCACAAATTACGACCACCGTGGCTTGTTGGCCTTGTGCGAGGAACTGAAGTACTTATTCTAGATGGATTCGGACCCTTTACATCGATAGGTGTGGGCAGAACATATGTGTTCAGCTTCTTTGTCGATGATGGTAGCATTTGTCTTGCTCTTTCGGAAGGATCAGACTTCTTTTCTGCTATAATTGGGGCCGAGTGACTGACTACTCTGGGTTCCCGACCCCAGGCATGCAAATCGCCATGGTTTTTATCTGTATTTACCTACATCCAGAAAAAGGAGAATTTGTTCAAGAAATTGAAGGTTGTTTTACCAACGTCGCCTCAAAGCATATAACCTTCCAAGCTAATAAAAGAAAAGGAAAACAAGGTCAAGTAATGGTAATGAAAGGGCGTGAAGGATTATACCTCTGCATTTTCTGCAGTTGAAGTAGGAAACAAGACACCCACTTGGTCCACCTGGAGTATATGATACCATGTTTAAAAAACAAAAACATAAAAAGTAAGAACTGCAGTTAAAGCTCAGGACATGATAATTAGTATTAGAGAACGATAGTGATTCTATCAGTTGAAAGTGTTGTTCTATATGTAGTTCATGCTTTAAAAAGAGCATGAAATGCATTCATATTATTTTTTCACCTTTTGTCTACATAGAATATCAAGAACCATTAAATCCTATTCATACGTATATACAGGTAATATAGTGAAATGAAACAATAAGTATTCTTTGACTTTAAACGAAGGAGAACTATTACAGGGTATCCTAGTGAAAATATGGACTGTTTTGGTGGGATTGAATTCATTAACCATTCACTATCACATATACCATGATAATGTTAAAAAGTGTATGTGTGTATGTGTGTGTGTAAACACTGGCATTTAACATCTTGTGTAACTTAGTGAAGCAACTTTTTATAATTAAAAATAAAAAAAGCTACAGAGTTACTCACATCCATTGAATTCCTTGATGTGGAAGTAGCGTCGATCCCCTGCTTATTTCGTCTATAGTCAAAACTTAACTCCCCATCTCCATTGCCATCAGAGCGACTCTCACTGTCACCCTCACCATCTTCTCTATCATCATCTTCAAGACCACTGAAATGGTAATCAATGTGTTGCAGTTCTGTAACAAGCTTGATGTGTGGGTCAACTGCCTCAAGTGATTTGAGTCCCTTCCGGAAAAAATTCAACTGTTTCCAAAGCAGGACAATAGGTGAAACACAATAACACGATCAATACCCAAGTTATAAGGAGACGTTTGTAATAAAAGTACTATTGAGGAGACACAAAACCTGTGCAGCATGGTGACGAACAGCCTGAGTCAGAAGACTTCGAGACTGCCCTTGCTTCAATGATTTCAACCGAAAAACGCACAAGGTTGCCTCCTCATCAAATTCATCATGAGCTGTTTGCAATTGCTGGGAAGAAAAGCTTTCAGTTTTCCCACCTTTTGATCTTCCTTTTTCTTTATGTTGTGCTACCATGTATTCATATACATTTCTGAAGATAATATACTGAAATTATAAGAATTTACTGAAAACTTGAAAGCAAGAGAAACATGTTTGAAGTGTCAAAGTCCAGACCTTTTCTCATCACATTGTCGCTTCATTTCCTGCATCAGTAAACAAGGGAAAACCCAGTGAGCATAACTCACACCATATGCTTGGTTAACCATATAATAGTGGAGTCAAGTTGCTTAGGCAAGAACAAAGTGATTAGAGGAGTCTGATAGTGGGGAAGGAAGGATGATTTCATCAGAAATGTGTACATATATCTTATTTAGCTCTGTAATTCTCTACACTTAATTTAATACACAATAACAAAATAGATAAATTACATTCGAGTTATTCCACAAGTAGTTACCACCCCAACATGATAGTATATATAGAACCATGGATAATGGATTTATGATAATTGAGCAGTAATAAGGAAAAAGTCGTCATTGTATGT
>JAYMTF010005828.1:0-11056 GCA_036897485.1 Pelargonium nanum | reverse complement strand
TTGCAATTTTTAACCAAACGTAATATTCACTTTCCACAACTCAGGATTATGCATTTTCCCTTCACTTTCCGATGTGCCAAATGCCTTTATCAACTTTCCCAGGTAAGTTAACATTCCGAGAAAATTTACTTTCCCGTTGTCAAACGATACCTTAAAGTTAAATCACATTTGTGTAGAATCGTCTGATTTGGTCGCAAAATTATACTACCATTTTACGCTTAATCATCTTAGCACGTTAACTTGTGTAGCTTATGTTGAAATCATTTAACAAAATCTTATGTTGATTTGATGAGAACAACAACAATAATATATATTGTTGTTTCATTTATCTTTTATTTTTAGACAAAGGCACCCCAAGTTGACACGTGTACAAGAATGTTGGTGTTTATAGTGAAGCAAATCACGTGGTGGTAGCATCACCCATCCATCTATTTTCAACTGAGTGACAAACATTCCTTATCTTCTTCTTTTTCTTTCACTTGATTCCCTTTCTATTCAACAATCCTATCCCCACACTTGTCATCTATGTATAATTTGTTTTTCTTATAAGACAACGAGACCGATAACTCTAATTAAGACGGGTTCCAAACAGAGTCACAGCCCATATGCAGTTAATTGCAGAGTTTTGATGGGCTCCGATGCATTAGTAATGTAAATAATTTGTTTAAATTATGTATATTACAATATGATTAATGAATGATCATAACACACCTTAATTAAGTAGGGCCATCATGTATGTTTTGTACTTAATTATATAACGTGTAATATTAAACTACTAAATTATTGAATATTATGTAGGAGATGCAAGCATGTGATTGTGCTTTCTATTCCAAGACCATAAATTAATTATATGATAATGATGTTACATAATTTGGGGCTAATTATAAGAACAACAAAGATTAAAAGTGAACAAGTGAGCATACAAATTTGACATCACGTATACGATTCATTGTAAATATGAAAATTATGTTATATGACTCGTATCTTCAATACTTAGATTGGGGAGCACGCGCCTGAGAAGCGAGTTGGTAGTGTAAGGGTGTGTGAGAGAAAGACCGTATACGGAGGAGAGGACCATAAATACGGCTTTGTCCGAAACACGTCACTGTGGGTCCCACCTTCCTCTCCTACACTTTTACTATATTTTATGTTGTTAAATTACCATATCACCCTTTTATTGGAGGAAGAGAATTGACGCATGTGCGTTTGTTTCATGTGTAATGTGCACATTAGTTACAAACTACAATTGGTTTGGTTACAAATTCTTAATGACCCGCGTTTTGATATGAAAATATAGTAGTTACAAACACCACTGGTGTTGTTACAAAAATTTATCGGCACGTGTTTTTTTAATAAACCACTTCTAAACTATATTGGTGTGGTTACAAGTTATTATTGATGCATGTTTTTACATTTGATATATGACACATACAAGTTTTAATTGATAAGATTACAAATTATTATTGGCGCGCGATGCACATGTATCACACGTACACTAATGACACATGAATTTACTATTTTACTTTACTTGAGAACATTGGCCATGTGCATACATAATTACTCTACACAGTATAGATAACTGGAAAATTACGGATGATACTATTATTTGTCCTTCCAAAACACATAGCAATAACCAATAGATTGAGTCTTAGTTGCAACACAAACTAAAATGATAGGAAGAGTTTTCGAGTTCGACACTATAAAACAATGTCATATGTTTTTATCGCAAGAGAAAAATAAAATTTATAATGCATTTATCATCCAAAAAAAAGTAAGAAGAGAAAGAGAGAGTAAGTTGGCAACACAGGTTGCGTGAGCGGGAAAAGCGTTTGCGTTCGATTTCCGCTCAACGCACACTATGTGTGGTGAAGTCTTTTACTGTGAACAAAGCTCAAATGAGAAATAATCTAGGGGTGTTAAAACGACTTAAAGCTGTCAACCGCGAGTGTGCGGGCTCGTTTACAAACTTATGGTATAAACCAAAAATAAAAGAGAAATGGTAAGATGACAACACATGTTGTGTGAGTGAGAAAAGCGTTTGCGTTCGATTTTCGCTTAATGCACACTATGTGTGGTGAAGTCTTTAACTGTGAACAAAACTTAAATAAAAAATAATTTGGGTATGTTAAAACGACTTAAAGGTGCTAATCGCGAGTGTGCGTGTCGGTTCAGGTAAGATGGAGAAAAAGAGTGGGGTGGGAGTATGGGTCATAATCATGGACCCAGTTTGTCTCCTTAGAAGTGGATCTTCGCACGTTACGAAATGTACATTTCAGTTGTTCAACACAACACAGTGAGTGAAAGAGAAGCACCAGCTCCTCTCTTCTTCTCCTCTGTTAGCTCGCTCCATACACCAGAAACAACAACCACATCTCAACCGACGAGCCAGCGCATCTACAAAACAAACCCATCTTCCTCTAACGCGTCTAATTTTGAGCTGATTTCCGAGCTGCCATGGCGGTTTTGGTTTCGACCCACCTCTAGACTTTCGATTTCAAGACAGACCCACCAAAAAAGAAACAAACTTGAGGTCCTATCAGTAACTAAAAACGAGCTGTACATCGATTATTTTGTTCTGTAAATGGTGATTGTATTCAGATTAATGAGCTAGACGAGGACGCAAATGTACGGGCACAGAGTTTCAGAAACTGCATCAATGTAGTTGGATGTGGTGAAGAAGCTGCGAAATTGGGGGTGTTGTGGGTTGGTCTAAAGGTTCGAGATTTGATGATTTTGTTAAGTTCTGGCTCTGACCCATGAAAAATTTCCACTGGTTTAACCCAATTGCCAACAATGGCAAGTTGGAGAGGCGGCTCTCGCTCGGAGAGTACAAGCGAGCTGTGTCATGGTCCAAATACTTGGTGTCCTCCGGAGCGGCCATTAAAGGTGAGGGAGAGGAGGAATGGAGTGCAGATATGTCCCAATTGTTCATTGGGAACAAATTTGCTTCAGGGAGGCACAGCAGGATCTATAGAGGGATATATAAGCAGAGAGATGTGGCTATCAAGATGATGAGCCAGCCTGAGGAGGATGAGAACTTGGCTATTGAGCTTGAGAAACATTTCACCTCTGAAGTTGCATTGCTGTTCAGGCTTTGCCACCCGAACATCATCACTGTAAGCCCTCATTGTTGGTATCTTCAAAGATTTAATGTAGTGTGTGTCAATTGCTAGATAAGCTTGTGATTTTGATTGGTGATCTTGCTTGGTGGAGTCTTTTTGGTGAAAGGGTTTATAAATTCAGCTTCAATTTGTTTATAAATCTGCAGTTCCAAACTTGTTTTTTAACTGACTGATTGATTACTTTGTCTTGTTGCTCTATTACTCTTCTGCTTATTTGATAAGGAGGGTTTTGGTCCTTGCTGCCGGTGGCTGCGATTGAACTTGCCGTACATAGTTTTGGGGTTTCTAGTTGTTTTGACCCTTGTTAGAACTTTGTTTGATCTACAAATTCTAACATCATCTGGAGTTGCTAATTCTTAGAAATGAGAAAGACGAGGAAATTAGTAAGTTAACTTCTACTGTGCAGTAAACAATAATTTACTTGAAGCAAAAGGTTCACCATATTCCTTCTCTCCAACCATGTTCGGATCTCTTTCTATTTGTTCGGTTTATATGTTTATAAGTTTACCATTTGTTGTTTTTCATTTTATCGGGTTTTTCTTTTTTCAATTTTATCTTCATTGTAATGAATGTGGTTTATTTGGCATTAGGCCGGTAAGAGAAGTGGGAGAGAAAATCATATTTTTTATGAGTTTGTTCCGTCTATAAGTAAATGAAGAATGATTTTAGATTTTATACCGTGAATTGAAAATTATAGATATAGTGGATATATAGTAATTTATTTTTATGTTATGCTTTTGATTGTGTAGATTTCATCATACATTGCATCTCTAGTTAATCTTAAATTCAGCCATTCTCTGTTGCTTTGGCTCTTTTCTTGGCAGCTTGATGTAGGGCTTACTTTAGTCAGTCATTATTTACTTGATTTGCTTCTCATTTGGGTGAGGAAATAAAGGTCTTATAAGAAGTCTGCTCACAATGAAAGTGGTTACAGTCTTTTACTGTTCTCCCCAACCAACGTGTTACATGAAGAGCAAAAAGGTTGAAATATTAAGTTGCTCAAGAGTCTTCATAAAATAATGCGGTATATCTATATATGTCAGTGTTTAACAATGGACCGCATGTGCCTCAATAGGGTCTTGGATATATGCTCCTGAGCTCCTCTGCTTGGGCATAATCATGGTTTATGGCTTAATCCTGGAATTAAAGATTTGAATTTGGATGCATAGTACGTATAAGAGCTCTTAGTTATCTTTGAAATGTCATAGATGATCATTTATTCCATATTAAATCTTGGGTCTGGTGTTTGAGGCAGTGACATTAAATCTACCCTTTGACATTGCATACAATCCAATGCTGTGGGGTCATGACAAACAGTCAGTAATCGATAAATGTTTAGCAGCTATACCTTGGTAGGATATAATCATTTCGTTGACACAGTTTATTTTCTTTTTAATTGATGCAGTTTGTTGCAGCTTGCAAGAAACCTCCCGTATTTTGTATTATCACTGAATATTTAGCTGGAGGCTCATTAAAGAAATATCTCCATCAGCAGGAACCACACTCAGTTCCGCTTGACCTAGTTCTGAGATTAGCTCTTGACATTGCTCACGGGATGCAATATCTTCATTCCCAAGGAATACTGCACAGAGATCTCAAATCAGAAAATCTACTGCTCGGAGAAGACATGTCTGTAAAGGTAGCAGATTTTGGTATTTCATGCTTAGAATCTCAATGTGGAAGTGCAAAAGGATTCACGGGAACCTACCGTTGGATGGCACCTGAAATGATCAAAGAAAAACACCACACAAAGAAAGTTGACGTCTACAGTTTTGGAATTGTCCTGTGGGAGCTTTTAACTGCATTGACACCATTTGACAACATGACACCAGAACAGGCTGCTTTTGCAGTCTCGCAGAAGGTATCTCCATTCCTTTATGGGTTATGCATTTTCTTTTTTCAAATGAATATGAATCTATCAGTAGTTTTCGTCCACGTGTATAGGGCTTAAATAAGACATCTGCTTGCTCCAATATGATGGGTTGAGCCCCTGAAGAGATTACATTCTAAATTAGGCAAGAATAATCTAGATCTTGAAATGTTCGGGCCAAATCTATCACAAGCAGCACAATTATTAAAAAATACAAGAAAGAGAATAGGATAGTAGATTGAAATATTATGTGCATACGCATCTTCTTACCTAGTTAAAGAAAGAGAGTAATGAACACTGCTACTGCTTGGTTCCAGATCATCTTAGTTTATGTGTTTCCAGATCAGAAAGTAAAAATATACCGGAATCATCTATTCTTTAAACGGGGTTGAGTAGATGTCATTTAAATGCACATTATGACTCCAAAGAAGCTCTAGTGACATGTACATATATACTTTCCGTCAATAAATTGCTTGTTTTATTATGATTATTGATTCGGCATATTTGTTCATGGTTCTTTAGGCTATTTGCTTGGTTTGATTACGAGTATGTGGATCCTGTTTCCGGATCTCAGGGTCCATATTCTTGTGGAATAATATTTACGAGGGCATAAGCCTTGATTAAAATGAGGTTTCTCCCTGGAAAGCAAAATTCATTAGTTTCCTAGATTCTAACTTTCCGCCGGATATCTTTATCTGCAGAACGCAAGACCGCCATTGCCCCCTGCATGCCCCATGGCCTTTAGTCATCTCATAATCCGATGCTGGTCAAGTAATCCAGACAGACGACCACATTTCAACGAGATTGTTCAGATTTTGGAAAGTTATTCAGAGTGCCTTGAGCAGGATCCCGAGTTTTTCTTGCACTATGAACCTCCTCGCAGTCATAGTATCCTGCGATGTCTGCCAAAATGTATTGTCAGCCATATGTCCACGTCTAGGAACTCTTCGTAACTCATGTCCGATGCTAAGTGTACCATATTCTTTTCTTTTTCTGGTTTGGGGAGCAAAATGTTCAATTATATGATTGTGAAGTATATATGATGCCATTTTCTCCCACTTCTTGTGTTAAATATATATTGGAAAAAAGCAGTTCCTGTCATTAGTATCACATTGCAAATCCTTCTCTGCTTGTTTGTCATCTGGTTTTACAAGTTCTGATCAATGAGCTGAACACTGAATTGTGGTGAGCTGAACACTGAATTGTGGTGAGATGGTGAAGTTTTGCAGAAATGTCAAAGATTAGTTACATGGACAAATAGTCTAATTGGGCTAATATAATAGGATGACAGTTTGGCCGAGTGGTCTAAGGCGCCAGATTTAGGCTCTGGTCCGAAAGGGCGTGGGTTCAAATCCCACAGCTGTCATTTTTTTTCTTTATTCTCACCATTTGTTTTGAAACCAGTCCGTTTTTTGGGATTGAAAAAGGTAGGCCCGAAACCGACCCGAAACGGGTTGAGTTTCGGGCACCCTCTTGCTAGCTCTTGTCGTGAACCCGTTCCGTTTTCTGGATTGATTAAGGTAGGCCCGAAACCGACACGAAACGGGTTGAGTTTCGGGTACCCTTTTGCCAGCTCTGCATCCATTGTTCTCCTTTTTATTATTGTCTTCATCCTCCTACTGTTCCTAAGAATCCATACATTAAAATTGTCATCTCATTTGTTCATAACCAGACCCCATTTCTTGGTGCCAAGACTTGGATTTGTATTCACAAATATAAAAATATATATTGCAGAGATTTAGTTCACAAGTGGTCCACAAACACCCAATTATTGAATATCTATTTGGTCATTGCCACTTGATGATATACAGATAGTACTTGGGATAAGGGTATAGTTAAATTAAGTAGTTTGATTTCCAATATCATTGGATACTACAAGTCCAACCTTGGACATTGAAAACTCCTGTTGAATTTATGCTTCCCAAAATGTCCTCACCCAACCCAACCCAAGCATGTGAGAGAGAGCTTTTGTCAATTATTCAGGAAAAACTAAAAAGAAGGAGAAAGCAAAAAGAAGACAGCTGTGACAGTTGTAGCACATCCCTTTATGCAGCAAAAAAGCCCCTACACTATATCTACTCTAATTTCCATAAACTTTCTGCCACTCTTTTTCTTCTCATTTCTTGCTTTGCATTCACTCTCATATTCATTGTTGACATCACATCATCTTGATTGCTCGCTTGCCCAACACACTAAAATTCTCACACTCGTATGTTCAACTTTAGAGTTGACAATTGAACCCGAATTTGATGAATATCCGTCGCCCGACTCGAAATTGGTTGGGTTGAATATACTCACATAACCATTGTATTCTATGTCCACACCCCGAAACCCAACCCTTTGGAGTCGGGTTAAGATCCTGCAATAACTCGAACCAGATTCTAATCCGACTGGACCCTACATTTTGTCATTTTTCTGGGTTTTGTGACAAGAGAAAGATAAGGAAATTGTGCAAGATGTAATAAATGCCAATCACAAGTCTCTTGTGATTGTGAAAACTTGTCTTAAATACTTACATTCCACACAAAAACAAAGCATCATTTTTTTCATAAAAGAAAACATTGGAAAAATAGACCTAACACTTCGAAATGGTTTATAATGGGTAATTATCTTTTTATGGACATAATTGCCCCTCTCACTTACAATCTTCTACAATAAGACCCAGCAATGTCACAACAATTAGTTCTATTAAATATTAGAAAATAAAATATAGAACAGTAGTAATAGGAGTTAGCCTTCACCTTTCTCTGACATTCCACCTCTGCAAACCCTCCTTTTTCACTTTGTATACACACACACACACATATATATATCCATTTTTCCAATTTTGACCCTATCCATTTCTCCAAATTCTCCGCTCCATCTCCTTCCTCAGCTCAAGGCTTTATATATACACCGCCTGAACAAAATAAATTTTTTTCCCTCCCTGTGTCAATATCTCTGTATAAATCTCTCCTTCTTTTATTCTATATAAGACCCAGAAAGCAGAAGCCCCTTTGGTGTCGTCTTCTCTGGCCGTTATTTAAGGTATGGGTTTTTTTTCTTACACTATTTTATTCCATTTTCTGCATAATCTTGGAAGGTCAAGTTGGGTTTATTTTCTTCTTGATTTCTCTGTAACAAGTTGATGTTAATGATGGGTTTGTGTCCTTATCCTTCGAATTGGTTTCTATAGTTAAAAAGTTATAATCTTGAGGAACTATGGTGTCTGGGTATTTAGTTTCTTCTAGTGAAGATCTGGAAATGACATTTGGGGCTCTTTACTTTGATTTGTTGGTGAAACATAGGACATTTGTTACAATGTGGGGATGTAGTTAGTGTTTGATATTGTTGTCCTAATTGTTTAACTTGTTGTTTCTTTTATTAGTGCTCTGTTGCTCATGTATAATTGGAAATGTAGCTCTAAAATATGGTAGACTTGTGTTTGATAAAGTATATGTTCTATCTGGATATTTGCTTGTTTCAGATAATTTGTTGTGTCTTGGGACTTTTGTCTATTTGGGTGTGGTATGATGCCTGGAATTGTGGTGGATGGAGCTAGTGAAGAAGGGATAGGGAGTGAGCTGAATGGAAATATTGAACCTATGAAGGACAGTTCGGTTCCGGATATGGCTCCCAATTGTAATTTGCCTCCATTTAGTCCTGTGGGTGCTGGTTTCGATCCTCCTGTTAATGCTGTGATTGACATCTCGATTGAGCGGCTGTTTGAGAATGTTTATGATATGCAGAGTTCTGATCAGTCACCTTCGGTATCTAGGCAAAGCTATGGATCCTATGGTGATGAGTCTAGGATAGACTCTGAGCTGCGCCATCTTGTGGGAGGAGACATGAGGGAGGTGGAGATAATGGAGGAGGATGAGGTCGAAAAGCCGGAGGTGGATGCGCTCTGCAGTTCGTCTTCTAAGAAGTCGGGGAAGATGGGCGACACCTCATCATCAGCGAACTCAATGAAAGCTTCACAATTGCAGGTGAACTCTGACGCATCGACAAAATCAAGTCTGAAGGGCAAGAGCAGTCCTGAAGAACCTCCCATTGATAAGCAAAGTGATAAGAATGTAAGGAAAGCAAATGTTGGAGTAGTCAGCTCCACGAAGAAACCGAGGGAGTCAAAGTCACAGAATGGAACTGAGGATTCTTCTGAAGATAATCTGAATCTTGCTCGGTATTTACTTAAGCAAGCGAGAGGTTTGACTTTTTTGGGGGAGAATCCCCAGAAAGCTCTTGAGTTGGCGCTACGAGCAGTAAAATCATTTGAAATATGTGCAAATGAGAAGGAGTACAATCTAGAGTTGGTCATGTGTTTGCATGTTACTGCGGCAATATACTGTAGCTTAGGCCAGTATAGTGAGGCAATTCCTGTTCTTGAGCGCTCTATTGAGATTCCAGTAGTTGAGGAAAGCCAACAGCATGCTCTTGCTAAATTTGCCGGTCACATGCAGTTGGGTGATACGTACTCGATGCTTGGCCACCTTGAAAATTCTTTAATGTGTTACAGAACAGGGTTGGAAGTTCAGAAACAAGTTTTGGGAGAAAAGGACCCGAGAGTTGGTGAGACTTGCAGATATTTAGCTGAAGCTTATGTTCAAGCATTACAATTTGATGAGGCTGAGAAGCTTTGTCAGATGGCTCTTGACATCCATAGAGACAATGGTTCCCGAGCTTCGCCTGAAGAGGTGGCAGATAGGAGGCTCATGGGTCTTATATGCGAAACAAAGGGAGATCATGAAGTAGCTCTTGAACATCTTGTTTTAGCTAGCATGTCCATGGTGGCAAATGGCCAGGATGTAGAAGTTGCCTCTGTTGATTGCAGCATAGGAGATACATACTTGTCTTTGTCTCGATATGATGAGGCTGTTTTTGCTTATCAGAAAGCACTCACTGTTTTCAAGACCACAAAAGGAGAGAACCACCCTTCTGTTGGACTTGTGTTTGTTCGGTTGGCCGATTTATATAACAAGACAGGAAAAATAAGGGAATCGAAGTCATATTGCGAGAAGGCCCTTAGAATTTACGAAAAGCCCATGCCCGGGATCCCTGCAGAGGAGATTGCCAGTGGTCTCACAGATATTTCTGCTATATATGAATCAATGAATGAGCTTAATCAAGCACTTGAATTGCTCCAAAAGGCATTAAAAATACACAATGATGCCCCTGGTCAGCAAAGCACCATTGCAGGAATTGAAGCCCAGATTGGGGTCATGTACTATATGTTAGGAAATTATTCTGAATCTTACAACTCGTTTAAGAATGCTATATTGAAGCTTCGTGCCAGTGGTGAAAAGAAATCTGCCTTTTTTGGGATTGCTCTGAACCAAATGGGGCTTGCTTGTGTGCAATGCTGTGCCATAAATGAGGCTCTAGGATTATTTGAAGAAGCAAGGAGCATTTTGGAACAAGAATGTGGACCGTATCACGCTGACACCCTCGGGGTATACAGCAACCTTGCTGGCACTTATGACGCACTTGGCCGGTATGTGGCTACTATCATTTTGTTTTCTTCTTTGTGGTATATTAATTTTTGAAAATACTCTTTTTCGCTCCTTGGGAGAAATGCTTGAGTTGGTTGTGATAGGAAGTGAACTGCTTAGTTTTCTCTTTGTTCATACATAGTTGTATCAAAAGATATGGGATTGCAGGGTCTATGATACGCTTTCACGTTTTATGCCTTGCTGAAACACAGTTTTGTATGTGATATCATGTTCGGGATTTTGTCAAACCATAACAAACTCAAATCAGTAAAGAAACTAGAAACATCATTTTGAACAATAACTACTAGTTAAGATAGGAAGATTTGATTGTGTACATTTTATGATGTCTTGTTTTTTTGTACACAGGTTGGATGATGCAATAGATACTTTAGAGTATGTTGTCGGGATGAGGGAGGAAAAACTTGGGACGGCACATCCTGACGTGGATGATGAAAAGAGAAGGTTGACAGATTTATTGAAAGATGCCGGTAGAGTTCGGAACAAAAAATCCAGATCACTGGAGAACCTCCTTGATAGCCACTGTGAGATTACAAGTGACCCTCAGATTGTAAACAATGAAGGCATTGAGGTATGAT
>JAYMTF010005827.1:0-11056 GCA_036897485.1 Pelargonium nanum | reverse complement strand
AAAAAATGGAAACAAGACACTCATTTTGGGACGGAGGGAGTATTAAACAACTAACAAGATGAAAACTCAAGCAACGTTGGGTTAAAAAGACTACTATATATTATAAAGTGAAGTCCCTAACTAATTAGATGACAAGTGTCTTCTTCCAATTCCAATTGAGTGCTCAATTGCTTGACATGTGGCAATTCAAACTCTTCAATTTTATGACATGTGGCAATTCTCTAATTATACATAATTATATATATAGATTGAATGATAATTAAATTATATTTTAAATTGGTTATGAAAAGATAAAAAAAATTTAAACAAAAATATAAAGAGATCTAACTTTTTGAATAATTTAAAATATATAATATTTAAATATTCAAAGAATTAAATAATTAAATTTATTTATTAATTTGTAACATAATAAAAATAAATTTCATATAACAAATAAAATATTTGTATGAATAACTTAGATAAAATATAAATATTAATAACAACTTAAATAAAAAATGTATTATTTTACAAATATTAGTTTTACCTAATAACTATTATTTTTAAATTTTAAGTTAGATAAAGTATTTGATAATTCTTTAGTGAAATAAATTTAAAATTAAAAAATTTCTTCAATTTTTTTAATTCATAATTGATATTTAATGTACGTAAGTATAATATATTATGTATATTGCATAACTTACTGATTGAAAGACATTGTTTCGCACAATGTGTTTAATATTTACCGAGAGTTGCAACATTGACTTAATTAAAAAATTGAGACATATTTTCGTTTTAATTAAATTTTAAAAGCATAATAAACTTTCAATGGTTATATGATGATGGTTCAATTAAAAAGATAGAGTATAATTTAAAAATTGTATTTAAAACAATCAAATAGAACCAAGAGCATATATGAACCCAAGCAAAGTTGGAGTTAAATACTAGTATAATTTAGATTTCATGGACAACACTAACTCAATTAAAAAGGTGTTAAAAGGAAGGGACAAAGAATTTTCTTTATAAAGAATTAAAATTTGACAATTGCAACTCAAAAGAATAAAAAGTTTAGCACTATCTAGATAATGCTAAATTCTTTTCTTTCCACCTTCCATTATACATATTCCTGCAAATTAGACATTTGATCGTGTGAATATTATCCCCCAATCCCAATAACATGTTACTCATTCCATCTAAAAGTAAATGTATTGTTTCAGTTCAATTTTGTCTCATAATAAGTATTTTTGTTCTTCTTTTTGTGAAGTTATTTATTCGTAAATTGACTATATCTTCGTAATAAGATAGAACATCGAGTTTGTTAAACAAATGTCCATGAGTATAGGAGATTAAATATACAACACTAACTAAGATATCCTTGGAGATCACTTACTTTGACAAAAAAGAAATAGTTTAATTGTAGGGTTAATTGCATATCACCCCAACGTACATAGCACTTATTGTATTACCCCTATGAACTTTCTTCAACTCATTCCGTCAGTTATTTGAACCAAAAATGTCTCTCTTTCATCACATGTTACTTCAAGCTCTTTATATAAAATAATAAATAAATATATAATGGAGATAAGAAGAGTAATTTTGGTATTAAAATAAAATTACAAGTCACATGCAGTATGTTGGAGAAAGATCATAGTGGTAATTCAATGAAAAAAAGTTATAGGAATACATGTGCAATAACTATTAAGTACATAAGGGTAGTTTGCAATTAACCCTAGTTTGTATTCAAGAACCAAAACATAATTCTCATACTAAAATCATTTTAAAGGAAAATACTAAATGTTCCAAATTTCGAACAAAATGACGTGATAATAACTCGACATGTATGATATTATCACCCTTCGATAAATTATGGCCTGGGACGTCTGATTTATAATACATGCTATATACGTAACGTATCTAATTTAGTCAAATTATCAATAAAATAATTGACAGGTCATGTTTAATTAATTGGTTAGACATATCACTTTATACTAAGAAATGTAATATTTATGTATTTTAGGGCCCAAATTTGTGATTGACAAAAACAAATTGCATACCAAGTTTGTCCGGTAGCTTTTAGTTTAGGCATTTAGGTGGGTGGGTGGGTGAGTCGTGAGTGGATACAGATTCTTACATTCATGGCATGGACTGTGCCTCTGGAGTCACCAAATCCTCAAGAAAATGTTGATTGATCTGATCTGGTGACCAGAGAGGGCTATTTTTTCTTTAAGAGACCTTTTCTTTTTCATTCAAGTTCAAGAAAATCTATTGGTCTTCTCCAAATTCCAACCAACCGCTCTCTGTAACTGTAACTGTTTCCACTTCCCGCGAATTTTATCATCTTTCTTTGATGGGAAAGAAGAAATACTTGGATTGGTCTTCTAAGTCTTTCATGTCCTCTGGAAGTGAAAGGCTCAGCCTTTTGAACAAAGAGGCTCTCTCTCTCTCTCTCTCTCTCTCTCTCTCTCTCTCTCTCTCTCTCTCTTTCTTGGCATTTGCATCTTATTTGCTTTTAGTGTTAGTGTCTTATCATAGATTGATCAGGTTCTGTTTTTGGTTCTTGGCTGCAACAGCTATGGTTGTGGTTGTGCTGACCCAATTTTACCCATATGGAGATGATTATGTTCAATTCATGTTGCCCTCTCTCTGGGTATTTTCTTGGATATTTTAAAATTAAATTTACTCTTTGTTGTATGTCAAATTATGTATGATACCATATTCTAGGTTATTCAAGAAACAGTTTTGGAAGTTCTGTTTTTGAAATTTTGGAATTAGTTGTTTGTTTGTTTCCCATTGGGAAAAAATGAATTGGAAGATTAAGAAAAAAAACCCTAATACAAAGCTTAATGTTTAAAATTATGGGTATTTCAGGAGCAATATGAACTTAAATTGTTTAAACAAAACCTTTGTAAGTTAAACAGAATTTCTTATTGCTCATTGTGTTATCTAGTCGTACTAACGATGAAGAACTTGTTTCTTCAATATAGCCAAAGAGGAAGGCAAATGAAGAGCAGATGCCTGAAGGTCCCTTATCGGACCTTGAGCATGGGGATGCAGTAGAGGTGATCAGACATGTTCTTGTGCTTTGTTTCCCTCTTCTTCTTTTTCTTCTTTCCCCGAAGGAGTGTTAATTCTGTGTTTGGGAAATGCAGGCAGCAAATGTTGGATTCGGTAGAGTATTGTCACTGGTAAGTAGGAAGTTATTTGTTTTTATTTCTCTGGCTCGATTCATGCTGCTCAAATATGTGTTTAACTTCTTTGCAGGCAAAACCTGATGCAGGGAAGCTAATTATTGGCACCATCGCATTGCTGCTAGCGTCTACATCAAGCATTCTGATAGTATGTTTAATGCTTAATATGAAAATTCCACCAGAACTACAACATGAAACTTCCCATCTGAATTCCATGTGTTATGTTTTAGAATGAATATGCCAAAAATACTATTTTAAGTTAAAATAGATTCGTCGTGGTAGACGGTGTATTAAACCTTTTGATCATAAAGTTCATAAATGCATTTCATTCCTATTATGGTTCTGACTTTTTCATCATCATTCTACTTCAGCCAAAATATGGTGGAATAATAATAGACATTGTATCGAGAGACACAAGGACTCCTCAACAGCAATCAGAAGCTCTGGATGCTGTCAAGAACACCATACTAGCTATTTTGCTGATAGTTGTAGCTGGGTATGACCTATTCTTCCAAGTTATCTTCTCATGTTTGATTTGTGATTTCCTCCACATAGATGTGGCTGATTTTTACTTATATGTGTCATATCTAGCTGACTTATTAGTTATTAGATATAAAACAGAAAGATGCTAGGCAATGGAGAATATATCATTCTGGTTTTCTGTGAATTTAAGATAGCCTTTGGTTGCCTTTGGACTTCAGATTTCTAACAAGGATTTTGGATTGAAGAAGTAAATAAATCTTTTTTTGAAATCCATAAGTCATCAAATTGTGAGAATTTGACTACATATCTAACAAGGGAGTTAGAGCAAAGATTATGACCAACGTACACAGAGAACCAAACCTGATGAACAGTACATGGACCTGAAGTGGAATCTTGTACTGAAATGTGTGCTATCAACATGGTTTTTATGTTGGCATGTTTTATATATATTAGTTGTTTAATACCACAGTTGTTGACATGAAGCAACTTATTGTCAAGAGGTACATTATGTGCAGTGAGATGGTAAAATACTGGGTTGTTGGCTTATTATTCTTTTTTTTGCTGAACTAAGATAGGTGATGCGTGAATTTTAGGCCTTACTTTACTTTCTATTATCCTGGGAAGTTTAAGGAGTAAAAAAAAATGAAGGTTTAAGTTTTCTTATTACTTTGAACGTTTAATTCTCTGTTCATGCTGCCATATAGTATTCCTACTTTCCTCACTGCCTCCGTTTCTTTGTATAAGTGTTGGTAAATTTCTTAAGCTTTTATTTTAACTACATATCTTTGGCTCATCAAATCTATCCTTGTTTGTGTAAATCATAAAATCCATATGCACTTAGAGTCATGTGAAATGTGAAGTCAATGAAAATAATGAATTAAAAAAATGAAAGCAACCAGCTTTAATATTTCTATATTAGCTCTTCTGTTGTTTGAACAGAATGACTTATAATGATTAATTATCATTGTTTATTCTCAGTTCTTTGTGTACAGCACTTCGAGCATGGTTGTTTGCTTCTGCTAGTGAAAGGGTAGTAGCTCGTCTGAGAAAGAATTTATTCAGTCACCTTATCCTTCAGGAAAGGCCCATTGATTCTCACTTTTCAATATTTGATTCTTAATGGTGTTTAATGGAACTCTATTCTCACTGGTGTGGTTCATACTTAAATGGTTCAACAGGAAATAGCCTTCTTTGATGTTACTCGAACGGGTGAACTCCTGAGTCGGCTATCAGAAGACACTCAAATCATAAAAAATGCTGCAACTACCAATCTCTCTGAGGCACTTCGGAATCTAACAACTATAATTATTGGTATTGGGTTCATGTTCTCATCATCATGGAAGCTAACATGTAAGTATTCAGCCAAGTGTTACCTTAGATGCTTTGTAATTGAAGGGTACTATGCTCATTGTATATACTTTTTCCCTGTTTAGTGCTGGCTTTGGCTGTAGTACCAGTCATTTCAGTTGCTGTGCGCAAATTTGGGCGCTATCTTCGTGAACTTTCATATAAAACCCAAGCTGCAGCTGCAGAAGCTGCCTCAATTGCTGAGGTATGTTGGCGACGTACAAATTGTTGATGTTAATTATTTCTATTTTAGATTATGCATTGGTAGGATTCAAGCGTGGTTGGTGCTACTGTGCTTTAACATTACAAAAGCTCTCTTGGTCTCTTCTTCCACGTTCCCACTTCAGATAGAGGTGGAGTAATGATAAGGGCTGCATCGAAACTGATTTTAAACACCACTAATTAGTTTAACGAAAGGATTCAGTCGTAAGATTGCTTAGTTTCAACTTTCAAGTGTGTATCTGTAATAGGTGTACGTTGTTGAATAATAACATGGAACCATTTCACTTCTTCACCTATACTTGAACAAAGATTCCACTATTTGTACATGCCACGCTAAGCTTGAATGGAAAGCATTTTTCGTCCAATTTACAAAATCAGAATAAGAGAATCTTTCTCATTTTTCAGTGTCTTGATGGCTAGAATGGAAATTAATATAATTCAAAACCAAACTGTTCACATCCAATTTTCATTTGTAACTGCCCTTGAGAATAAGTCATGCAGATCGACTCAAAGGCATGTCTAATATGATATGTCCATTAATTTTTTAGACATCTTTTTTCTTGTGTCATTTGCTGGGATTGATCGCTTACAGGCAGATAGTTTTTATGCTGTGCAACTAAGGTTCTTTCTGAACAAAACTTATCTTTAGGAATCTTTTGGGGCCATTCGGACTGTTAGATCTTTTGCTCAAGAAGAGTATGCAATCTCAAATTACTCAGGAAAAGTTGACGAGACACTGAAGCTTGGGATTAACCAGGCTGTAAGTTCTTTGATGTAATCCCTCTCTCTATCTATCTCTCAAACACACACACACGGAAGCTAGGAATATGGAACTTAATTAGAAAAGGTTTCTAATCTTTCAATTTCCTTTTTTCTTCCACAGAGAGTAGTTGGTCTTTTTTCTGGGGGGCTAAATGCAGCATCTACATTATCCGTTATCGTAGTTGTGATTTATGGAGCATACTTGACAATTACAGGATCAATGACTGGAGGCTCCCTTACATCTTTCATTCTTTACAGTCTCACAGGTATTCCCTTTATTATTTACTGCCTGCAAAATGCACCAGTATGGAGCTAACTTCTTCAGATTTACGCTTCTTCAGTTTTGGTTTTTCACAAATCAAAAACACCGTTGCATTCGTGGAAAGTTCTGTATGTTATAAAATAAAATAAAATAAAAAGTCTTGCATGTTTTTTTCCACAGGAAAGGCCAAAATTAGCTAAACTCGTCAGTTACATGCTTGATGCTTCAAAATCCCTTAGAAACTTAAGAACCTGAAAAGAAGCTATACTCTTTCCACATACAACTTATATTACCAGGACTGTGTACCAGTAATCTAATTGTGATAGCCTAATCTCAACGTTTGGTGATTTAGGGTAAGGATTAGACCTACCTTCGAGTGAGCTAGCATGTTTTCAACATTTTTTTTTTTTTTTTGTTAGTAGCTTAAAGAGAACAATTATCTTAGGTAACTTTACAACTACTAAAGTTCTTACATTGCATCTCTCGACATGCAGTTGGGTCATCAATATCCTCTTTGTCCGGATTATACACAACTACAATGAAAGCTGCAGGGGCAAGTAGGAGAGTCTTTCAGCTCCTGGATCGTGTATCAAGCATGCCAAAACCTGGAGATAAATGTCCTATGGGGTTAGTTAATTCACATTTCTTTGTCTGGTCTAAACACATGCAATAATCCTTCACTAGGAAGGCATACCTGAAGTTGCAAACTATAACTATTTTCATGTTCTTTAAACCATATATGCTAACAGTACAGTAGGTTAAGGAATTTGTAACTGAACATGCAACCGCCCATGTCGACATTCTTGTAATGTGATTTGTAGTACTCTTATATGTACCTTTAACAATAATTGTGTTGTGGTTTTGTGGCAGAAACCCTGATGGAGATGTGGAATTGGAAGATGTCTGGTTTTCCTATCCTTCTCGTCCAAGTCACATGGTACTCAAGGTAATAAGTTGATTTTGTATGGCTGTAGAGACTAAAATAGCCTTCCATTGTACAAATCATTCTTGATTTTAATCTGAATGTATATTTAAGAGTTGAAAACTTATTGAAAAGGGCAAAACCCTATGTATACAAGAAGTCAGATTTGGCCAATACAAGATTAAACAACTGTCAATCCATAAAAAGAATAAAAAGAAACCAAAGGAGAGTTTGGACATTCCAAACTGGGTATCTAGGCATGAAGAGAATGCAACAATACCAGCTTCAACTGAGATGCATTAAGGTTGGCCCGTCAATAATTATGCTTTTGTGCTCTCACCAATACATAGTGTCATACACAATGGAGCTGATCTCCCAATTTTTCACAAGAAAAGTGGGTTGGAATTTTGCCACCACTAAGGTGGGAATAGTTGTTAGGACAGTTAATTATCTATTTTAACTGGAAACCACATGGATCCTAAATGTTCAGTCTACTTTTAGGATGTTCTTCCATTGAGATTTACATGGTAACATGCAATTGTTCTAGTGTTTTGAAGTTTGTGGCTAAGTCTAACAACTATCACTTGGTTTGCAGGGTATAACATTAAAACTGAGGCCTGGTACCAAAGTTGCACTGGTTGGTCCAAGTGGTGGTGGAAAAGTAATATTATTATTACGACCCTTCTCCTTTTCTCTGTTAGTGTATGTAGCTGTATTATTTGCCATTTAGATCGATAAAGTGACGTAAAACTGAGAGCAACTGCAGGATGAAGTTTCTTTCTTGTTTACTGCAGACGACAATTGCGAACTTGATTGAGAGGTTCTATGACCCACTCAAGGGAAGAGTTTTACTAAACGGGGTTCCTTTACCAGAAATATCACATGAGCATCTTCACAGAAAGGTAATCTTAAACTCCTAGATCACTTCATGTAATCTTCATATATATTAGGCTATTCGACTTTGGGTGTTCATCACAGTCACGTATATATACAGCCTACTAGAGTAACAAGGGGTGAATCATACAGGAAGTCAGTGTAAAAGCTTTATTCAAGTTCATTAAAGAGAACAGACATTCTCCATTTCCAAAGCTAAATATTATTGTAATTCCGTTAATATTTAAAATCCATCTCTAAGATATAGGAGTTAAAAGATATCCCTCTTGAAATTTTTGTCATGTGTATTCCTAAACAATCTACATGAACTGTGCCAGCTAGTACCGCTTGATTTGACAAAATTTGCTGTTCAATGAGTCACCTATAAATGGAGATGAGATTCAAGTGCAACCAGAAAGGAGTCAACAAATGACATAAATTAATACTAGCCACCCATTAGGTTTCGGGTATTCGAACCAAAAGAATGACCACTTGCTTGATAAAAACCCAAAACTGCAATTTAAATGTAGATTATGATCTATTAGAATCAGTTCAAGAAAATGTGGAAGTGATTTATCTTAGAGGAGAGCGAATTAGTTGAGCAAAAGTGATTCATGCAGTGATGATATTGTCAGAATGCTAACTCTAATACTTGCCAATCAAGGGTGCATTTATGGATTCTATCTGAAGTTTGATAGTTTTCATACCCGGGATCTTATAATACCATCTCTTTTATGTTTTGGAAATTTGTAGATCAGCATAGTGAGCCAAGAGCCTGTTCTTTTCAATTGCTCTCTGGAAGAAAACATTGCATATGGATGTGATGGCAAAGCTACTTCTTCAGATATAGAAAGAGTAGCGGTAAGATGCAGTAATCATGTATTTATTTTTGTCAGTTAATATATAAAATGTATGGTGATATTAACAAAAGTTGCATTGCAGAAAATGGCTAATGCTCATGATTTCATACAAAAGTTTCCCGAAAAATACCAAACCGTTGTCGGAGAACGTGGGTTGAGGTTATCGGGAGGCCAGAAACAAAGAATAGCAATTGCAAGAGCATTATTGATGAACCCAACAGTTCTGCTGTTGGATGAAGCCACAAGTGCACTGGATGCTGAGAGTGAATACCTTGTCCAGGTGAGTACTTGCATTGCATACACAACACATTGTCCAATTGTATCATTAATTGGATGTGGTAATTAGTAAAGCAATTGTGATTATAGGATGCAATGGAATCTCTGATGAAGGGCAGGACAGTTCTTGTGATAGCACACAGGCTTTCAACAGTGAAAAGTGCAGACACTGTTGCTGTGGTATCTGATGGAATGATAGCTGAAAGTGGTAGCCATCAAGAGCTGCTCTCCAAGGATGGGATCTACTCAGCATTGGTTAGGAGGCAATTACTACAACAAGCTCCCACAATTACATTAAATTGATATCAACTACAACACTGCTAGTGCTCACTAGCATTGCAGCTTTGTCAAATGCTAAATAAAACTTCACTTGCTCCTTGCTTATCCATTCTAATTATGTGTTAAGTGAGCAATTGAGAAATTTGCTTGTTTGATTTGACTGGCAAAAGATTATGTATTGTGATAGTTGAATAGCAAAAGGTTATATTGCTCTAAATTCCCTTGAATTTTGTGAGAAACCAAATGAACTCATTTACATTTTATGTAGTAAAAAAGGAAGTAATCAAGAAGAGAACAAGCTAAGATGAAGTTTTGGAATTGAAAAGCAACTAGCAAACATTTGATTGACAATATAAATTCGGATTATAGCTCAAATCAAAGTTACCAAAATTTCCAACAATACAAGATAAACAGCAACAATTACTTGTCTGGCCTGATATCAATTAAGGGAATCTTTCTAACTATACGACAGAAAATATAACTCTTCGGAAAATATAACTCTTCAGCGAATCATCAAGCCTTGCATTGCCGGTGAGCTCTCTTCACTAATCTTGTTAGCTTGAATGGTGCTGATCACACCTGCAATATTACCCTGAAATTACACAGTTACATGTTATTGTTAGACATGATACAATTCCATCTCAATCGTTAGTCACCAACAAGTTTAAACCAAGCACATGGAGCTCCCAATTTGGAATGAATGATTCAACACAGCTAAATATGTCTTCCTAAGGTAAGAGATCAATTACCTATTATTGTTAGACATGATAAAATTCTATCTCAATCGTTAGTTGCCAACAAGGTTAAACCAAGCACATTGAGCACCCAATTTGGAATGAATGAATTAACGCAGCTAAATATGGAGTGTGGATAACATATAATTTTGCATGTCACTGAAAAAGCATTTAAAACATGTGAAGCTTAATTGTGTGAATTCTTTACCCTCCAGGTCGCCAGCTTTGTTCTAAGATTCTCCCACTGGCGCTGCCCAAATACACGCTCAGTACAACGGCTGCACATCAGCAGGTTCAAGAAACCATTCAGGATTATAAAGAAACATCAGAAGAAGTTTAATAACCACTCTACACTGAAGTAGTCGCACTAATCTCAATGCATAGAAATGCATTAGAATAAAAGCACACCACCATACCTTACAATAACAACTTGATTCATCTGGTCCATCTTACAATCAATTAACTTGGCACCTATTGCCTTGACCACCCACTGTTCTACCTCGTCATCCTCGATCTGCCAAGAACAAAGCTTTACTCCTACATACCCAACACAGAAAAGGAACGACTGGAAGAAGCAAAAGAAAGGTAAAGAGAACATACACGAAGTGTGTCCTTGATGAGAGCATATGGAATTCGACCAGAATCAACAGAGCCAAGGTCAACCAATGACATCAACCGCATCTTTGTTATGCAGTCTTCATGGACAAGGCCTACGCAAAAGAAGATAACAAATTAATTACAGCAGAACTCCAAAAGTTAAAAGAAAATAATAAATTTTGGCTCATCAATTAACCCAGTGTAATAAAGGAGAACATGGTTGTTAAATCGGGATTCATATCGTGAATCGGGAGAGGATTTTGTGAATCGTGAAT
>JAYMTF010005826.1:0-11057 GCA_036897485.1 Pelargonium nanum | reverse complement strand
CAAATATTGACCCAATTTGGTCCTTAAACTTTATTTTGACCCAAAATGGTCCCTAACTTTCACATGTTGACCCAAAATGGTCCCTAAACTTTCACATGTTGATCCAACATAGTCCTTACCCTTAGAGTTTATATCAAAAGTTTAGGGACCAAATTGGGTCAATATTGAAAGTTCGGGGACCATTTTGAGTTTCCATCTTCTCATACTCGCTCGTGTCAAATTACGCAGTCTGTTCCAGAAAGCCACGTGTATATTCCAACAGCCAATCATGGAGCAGAAACTTTGCGAACCGAGCGAGTATTCACAGTCCACGCGACGTGACGCGAGTATTCACTCTCACTCACAACCCACAGTTGAAGATAACGTTTGACAACTTGGAGTTCAAAGCCACACAAATGAATCCTTCTCCACTACGCCTCCACGTGTCCGCATCCTATCCATAAAATTCATTTTATTTACTTCCCTTTGTACATATCTCCTCATCACCAGAAATATCTAACCCACAACCACTTTTTTTTTAACCTTCCACGTGGCCCACACGGAGAAAAATATCCTAAAATATTTAAACAAATGGGACCAGCAGCTCCCACTAGCTCCTGACCTTTTAATCTTTCATCTGACGTGTCACTACTGGGTCCCACAGACAACAGTCCTTTCTAGATATTTTTTGTCGCCTGATATTTAGCACCATTGGATCTGAGGCAGTTAACAGTGATCAACCGTTGGATCGCTTACCATGTTTACAGGTGGACAGAACTTTCTGGTTCCAGATATTTGAATGTAATTTTGGAAAAGATTTTAAGCTCCGATCAAAAGGGCATGCTCTGTTTTTTTCTCCAGCACAGAACAGAGGAGACAGTACGGTACGCAAATGGGTGAGGCTGTGGTGGGTATTATGGAGACGGAGAGGAAAAAAGAAGGGACTGTCAAGTGGGAGAGGTTCTTGCCGAGAATGGCTCTGAGGGTGTTACTGGTCGAAGCCGATGATTCTACCAGGCAGCTTATCTCTGTGCTTCTCAGGAAATGTAGCTACAAAGGTAACTTTAAGTTTCTTCTTCTTCTTCTTCTGCTGTTTATTTTTCTCTGTTGGTTTGTTTCGTTCAATCTTGCTCCTTTTTTTGTTAATCATTTGATTAACTTGGTTTTCGTGGGTTTGCTTTTCTGTGAATTGGGTTGATAACTTGATCCTGTGTACTGGGTTAACCTTAAAATGAAGCATTTTGGTATTTGGGCATTTCGTTGGTACAACTTTAATCATATGGTTAAAAATGTGAACTTGAACCTACCTAATTTGGTCATATGCTGGGCTCTTTCTGGTTTACTTGAACCTACAGGCTTAGGCTTTTTAAAGCTTTAACTTTGACAAGTTTATGTTTGTATTCCAAGAGCCCTTTCCTTTCCTTTATATGCTTCATGTATTGTTAAAATCTGGTGTCTTTTTCTTTTCATGACCAGGGTCAATTATCCAGTGAGAAAGCATGATAATTTTTAGTTAAATGTTAAGGACTTTTTGGGGTAGACTAAATTTTGAGTCTAGCATGCTCCCTTCAGACTTGAGAGCAAAACTTGCAAGTTCAAATGGTGAGAACAATCTTTTATGGGCATTTGTATTTGTTTTTGGATGTGTACCACATGACTATATGGTTTTGTATTAATATCTTTGGTAAAGACTACCAACTATCATCGGAGCAATTGACTTAAGGTGTTTGCTCCTCTAGAAGTCTCAGGTTCGAGCTTCGGTTGGTACACTTTCTTATAAAAAATTTAAAAAAAAAGTTCTTTGGTAACGACTATAGTTGTTTGTTTCATTACTGAAATTTTGTATGTTCTCTGTTCTAAGAAGTGGATTTGCACAACTCTAGAAACTAAGAAGATTGGTTTTTGTTTTTGTTTCAACAGTTGCTTCTGTTGCTGATGGTTTAAAGGCTTGGGAGATACTGAAGGCTAGGCCTCATGACATAGACCTCATTTTGACAGAAGTGGATTTGCCCGCAATTTCTGGATTTGCTCTTCTTTCTCTAATTATGGAGCATGAGACTTGCAAAAACATTCCTATTATAAGTATGATATGACAAAATTATGATCCTACCATGTATTTGATTATGTGTTTAGTAATCCACTTTAACATTTATCCTTTGATTATGCAGTGATGTCTTCTCATGATTCAGTTAGTACAGTTTACAGTTGTATGTTGAGAGGTGCTGCGGATTATCTCGTTAAGCCCATCAGGAGAAATGAGCTTAGAAATTTGTGGCAGCATGTTTGGAGAAGACAATCTGTAAGAGAACTTTATATAGTTCTGTCAACTGTACTCTGCATCTTTTGGTTGCATCATTCATGGACTCGATGATCTTTATTTTCTAACTAATTATCGTTTTGGTCCTATTTTTTTCCGGATCAGACAACTGTTGGTGGAAGTCAACCTCAAAGTGAGAGTGAGGCACAGCAGAAGGTTGAAGGCACATCTGAAAACAATGCTGCATGCAATGATTCCAGCAGTTATACGGGCTCTGCTCAGAGAAATAATGAACACATTGGAAAAGGAAGCGATGCCCAGGTTAGTATCCCCGTTTATTGACTGAATTGGAAATTGCATTTCCTTGCTAGTATTACTATGTGATGTGCCTCTAGTTGTATGGTCACTCATGATTGTTGTCTCTTGCAGAGCTCTTGTACAAGGCCAGAAGCTGAGAGTGCTCATGAAGAAAATGTGCAGAATTTTGCCGAGTCAATAGAAGACAAGTCATCTTCTGGTGGCAACAAACTACTGAACAATGAAACACATCTCAATATTGACCAGAAATTGATTGAACATTGCTGTGAACTTGGAGGTAAAACACTTATAAATTTTCAGTTTGGCATTGTCTTGTCTGTTGATTTTATTAATAAACCATCTAACTGAAGCAAATGTCCCAACTACTTCAGGATCAGCGAGGGATTCTTGTAAGGATGCTAACACAGCAACTACGAGCAAGAACATTGAATCAGAAAGTCAAAGAAAGGATGCTAGTCTTGCTAGTGAGGCTACTGACAATAATTATGCTCTTGTCAACTCTTCTAGAGAAGCCATTGACTTGATTGGGGCATTTAATAATTACCAAAACTGCAGCTACAAAAATGCTTCAAGTGCAAGCAAATTCGATTCTTCTCCACAATTGGATCTTTCGTTAAAAAGATCCCATCCTAGTTGCTTTGAGTTTGAGAGTCAAGTTACTGAAAAAAGTCACACGATCAAGCATTCAAATGCCTCGGCTTTCACACGGTAAGTTTCATTTCAAATTTAAATGTCTTTTGTTAAATTAAATTGTAATTGTTACACAATTGTTTGTACCTACTATTATGAAATTAATTTAATCTGTTTGCCAAGTTATGTCACATTGGTTTACTTCGTTAGTTGGCAAAACACTAAACCAATGGAATGAAGCCCATTTAACCTGAGACAACTGACCAATCTTTATTATTTCTATTCACTAATCGAGAAATACATATCTCATGATTCTGTAAGAAGATTTCACCACTTGCACAGTCTAGATTTTGATATCGCGTTGAGACTCATGAGTCATGAGGCTATGTGGACCTTTGAAGATCTTGACAGACCCTATTTCAATTGAGAACATGATTTGCAATGGAGTAATTATGTGCTCAAAAGATAAAACACTTGAAATGCTAACGGCCTAATTCTGTAAAAGTTCCAATTATGAATGTCTCAAATGTAAGGCGATGCGATTGTATTTCAGTTTTCTCTTTTCTTTTTATGGTGGAGGCCTGGACATTATATTTCCATTATGCTAATGAATTTAAATACCATCCATGCAGGTATACTAATAGGCCATTAAACCGTCTACATCCAACACCTACCAGTGACTGTGCTCAACAGAATGAACATGGAGCTGACACTTACAGTACCATGATAACAACCCAAAAAAGTACCTTATTGGCTACCAATCTATCTGAACAATCTGATGTTCCACTTTCAGACTCTCAGCAGAGAGTGTATCCTGTCCCAGTTCCAGTCAGAGAGATAAACTTTAGCAACATATGCACTGGTTATGGTCCTGTACAGCCTTCAATGTTATGTACTCCAATAGTTCCATCACCAACACCAAGTCCAAGTTTAGCCAGTCATCAGGAACCTTACTTTCGGGGGAGTTTGTTTCATCAGTCCAATGTTGAAAATAGTCGTCCTGAGCAGCTGTGTGATCAACTTGGTCAAAATACCAACAACGGCACAAATCAGAACAAGCACAAGCTGGGACATGAACCTGAATCCTTGGAAGAATGCAGACATATTCCTCCTGCCACTGATCAGAGTGCAAGTAGTAGTTTCCGTAATAGTGCTGCAAGTCATCTTAACACCATTGGTTATGGCAGCATTTGTGGGAGTAACAGCAATGTTGACCATGCTGCTCCAAAAATTGCTGCACAGAGAAAGAATGAAGAAGGTTTATCTGCCCATGGTGGAAACACTCATAGGTCTCTCCAAAGGGAAGCAGCTCTAACCAAGTTCCGCTTGAAACGCAAAGAAAGATGTTTTGAGAAGAAGGTACAAAATTATTTCTCATCATCAAAACCTATGCAGAATCTACCACAACATTAGGGGTCTATATAATCTATTAATTAGCATTATCAAGACAAAGAACAATGATGTTGCTGATGTGTTGAGTAGAAAAACTTTAAACATTAGATAATCACAATTTGTTACATTAAAATCATGCAAGATGTCAGATTGAGATTACCTGGGCCTATATAGATAGTAGAAGATTCAGTTAGGAAAAGGCTTATTAGAGAACTGACATGTCTTATGTACATCAATGAAACTGCATTGAAGGTTTTATGGAGCTGTCTATGTTCTTTCTGTTTCTTCAGTCTCTTAATTGAATTATATCTTACTGAAAATATGATATTGTTCACACAGGTTCGGTATGAGAGCAGGAAAAAACTTGCAGAGCAGCGCCCCCGAGTAAAAGGACAATTTGTTCGTCATTTGCATTCTGATAATGCACATGCAGAATCTGAGAGTCACCGTGAAAACTCAACGGATGGTTAGTTATTCATCGCCTTACGATTTGGAAGATGAGCTCAAGAATTCAATGGTAACTGAAGATCTGCTGAACAACAAGTATTAATTGTTTCCGCATTTCCTTTTCTACGAGACTGTGAAACTTGGGGATCCGAAATACAAGAGAGCTTGAAGACGTTAACACCATTTCACGAACCTTAATTTGCTGCGGATACTGACTAGAGATGTATGTATAGATAGTAGAATAGCACTTAAATTTTGTTGCTGCTTATTCTTGGTGCATTATGGCGAGGGTGCAGCTTTTAGGTTGCAGTTGGTCTGTCTGCAATTATTATCTCATAGATTTTGTTAAAAAGACCGTAGATTCATTAGCATATAATGTTTTGTAAAATCATCTTCTCATACATAAACCAGGTTTCTGTTTTGTACTTAAACTTTTGTAGATTGGTATACAATTGAGCAGTTTTGAACAGGCTTTATCTGCTAATCTTGTAGAACTTCAAATGGTGACATTGTTTGATACCAGGCCATATATATGGCATGCCTTGCACTTACATCCTTAACACCTTTTACTATTTCATCCAAATTTTATTCCTTTCTAGCTAGCAATAGATTTTCATTGCTAGTACTGAAATGTGTGTTGTCCAAAGCTCACCTACTGTAATTTAGACCCTTAAATTTTGAAGTTAAGCTCACTTCTTGTATGTATATGTGCAGACTATTGCATGTATCCAGCTGCATGCATTTGTAAAAGATACTGTGAAATAGGTACAATTATTGAAACCTTTGTCCATTTTCATATTTTGGTGAGCTAGACCTACCCTGTCATGTCTTTTTTGACAAATGCTGTTTACACTTTTTATTGACATTTTTGGTTGCTTGTTATTGGATTTGGGGCAATGTATTCTTCCCACATGATTCTTGGTAATTGCTGGCAGTGGCACACATTGAAATAGTAATGTTCTTTCAAAACCAGTTGCTGGGTTTCAAAGTTTAGCCCAAGAAATGCATGTAAAGTCTCCTTTTTCTCATTTTCAGAAAAGTTAATATATAAAAATGGGTGTCTCAATCTGAATTGATTTCAATGGAGGTAAAGGCATGGAGGGACATGGATGGATTTTTGTGTGATCTAGAATGTTATAATTCCACTTAACATGGGGGTGTGAGGACCACAGCAATTACTTAGTTGGTTTGTCTAAGGCTACCTATATAAAAATAAAAATAAAAACAAAAACTTGGATTTTTAGAATGATTTGGTATGGAGATTTGTGGATAACATTGACCTCATTTTTATTGTGAAAATTGACTGATACCAAATGAGAGAGGCACTACAAATACAATCATGAAAATGTTGTCATCTTAACATTCAACCAAAAAAAACAAAGAGTTTTGGTTGTCAAATTCAGGGTTGTTGATAATATTAGATATTACTAGTAGTATTATCTTTTTGGCAACCTGGGAAGCTTATAAGTTGCCGTTTGTCAAATGTTTGCTTTGGCCACTTGTTAAAAGTAGTGGCTTTGCTAGTTTGGTTACCAGTTCCTTGAACCATCAACTGTGGTTTGTGGGCTATAATTGGCTACTGCTTGAGTTACAGAGAAACTGAAATAAAAGTGTGACAAAAACAGTAGGAATATACTATTGTATATTTTTGTAAGTTTGTGACTGAGATGCGGATACGAGAAAATCCAAATGGAAACAAACAGCCGTAGAGTTGAGTTCACGGGATATTTGTAGTTTTGCGATGTTATTCGGAGACTCACAAACAAATTTTTAGAAGCAATTACTACTATGATTGTTTTGATTAATGGTTACTGATTTCGTAGTTAAATTGGTCATTACCGGAATAGATACATGTAGCAAAAATCGTATGAGTCCGTAATAAATTCAAAGCCGAAATGTACAGAATAAGGCCTCTTGTGTGGACATGGTTTAGAGACGTAAATTCATTAATTCTCTCAAAACGTCAGTATGTTCGTCATATTGAAAAGTTTATTTTAAGAGAAAGAACAGTTCAAACCAAAGTCGAATCGAACTACAAACATTCTGAAAAAGATTTAAAAATACACAAAAGGGACATGAACAGTGAAACACACATTCCCACGCGCTTAATAATTTGCCTTGGCTTGCCACGCCATCAACCATGTGGCCTCTCTCACTTCTCACAGCACGACAAATTGCTTCCTCCGACAACCATCTCAGGCCACGTAGGCGGTTCATACACACACACACACATATATATATTATACTCGAAAGGCGCCCTCATTAACTTCCAAACGCTTGTGATTGTATTTGTAGCCCTTTCGTGATGGACCATAGTCCGATCGCACTCAAACCAAAATATTTTTTAATAAATATTTTGGATTAGAATATGCCCCTTTTTTTATCAGTTGAGCTACACAATAAGGAGTATCTCTCCATTTTAAATGCACAAATTAAACTCCACCACATACCGTCGGCAAAGAGGCTCGAACCCGAGACCTCAAAAGGAATCCAAAGAATATGCCTCGTAATATATTATTTTTGGTCACTTTTAACATTTTACCCCAATTTTATATTTGATTGATCCCATAAGGCCCCTTAGCCTAATTCGACTGCTCGAACACGTCCGTAATTTTTTTGAGACCAAAATGCAACCCTCTTGGGTCCTCATGAGTAACACAACCATCAAAACTTATCTGTGTGTGCTCTATGACTCCTTCAAATATGTCATATATTTTACCATCACTACATGTTACCCCTCCTAAGTAATGGTCACTCACAAATGAGTGTGCACCCTTCTTAAAGCCTCTAATAAGTCGTGGACCTCTAGCAACCAAGAAGTACGTCATGACGCTCCTCACTTTCAATCTGTGAACTTCAACGTAGAATTTACGTGCCCTTTAACGCACCTATGAATTCTATATGGAACATTCCTATCTCATGAGCGCGCTCTCAGACTGTCATGACGCTCATGCCCGATCAACCTAGGAACATCAATGTAGAATTTACACGCCCTCTTGCACACCTACAAACTCTATATGGAACTTTCACATGAGTGTGTTTCAATGCTGTCATGACGCTTCTCTATTTTGGTACAATCTAAGCCTTGACCCAACTCGTCTAGGTCACAGAGATATTGTGCAACTCAGGTCTTCTCTAAGTGAGGTACAACCTATTGGTAACCTCCCAGACCCTCTGTACCACACTCATGGGTAAGGACAGACAAAAGTGTTGGGCATGGTACACCCTAGAGCGACCTCATAGACTCAGTCTCCCGGTGAGCACCAAGGACCTAGTGCCTCAAGGGACCCATGATTGTGACATCATCATTGCATCATCGTGTGATGAATAAAATCACAATTTGAGCTTATGACATCATCAAATTTCACCTGTAACCAATCACAAAGTTACACATCGCCCCCACATCTTAACTTTGTGACTATTAATACCCCTAAACCGTGATATATAAATTCTTTTTTGAACCTTGGACATTCAGTTGTGTCATTCACACTTTGAACTTTTAAAATCTCTTTAAAATTTACATACACAGACTCCTACTTCAGAATGACATATATTCTTGTCTCACACAGAGTACCCTATATGGACATTGTTTAACAGTTATGATGTGAAAATATATCAAGAATGTATAGGTGGTTGTAAATGACAACAAACAATAATGGTGCAACTAGTTACAAACAATAGCCCCATCAACATCAACACCAAAACCATTCCATGAGTGAAATGAAAAGTCTAATGTCTTTTTACCATGTTATTTTCATGGAGAGACATATGGGGCTGGGTGGGATTGGACCCAATTAAAAAGGCTGTACTTTAATAGCAATTAGCAAAGCATAAACATACAAAGAGAGCAGAAGAGGTGATATATATATGATGAATATCCAAATTTTATCTTGATTGAAGCTCAAGGGGCTCCATAAGTGAATTTTTTTTAAATAAAGGCTTTCAAAAGCAAAATCACTCTCCCCTAAATTTAATGCGTCTCTACCTCTTTTGATTGTGATATTCCATTGAATATCCACTTACACTCCATGTGGCATAAATCCACTGGCTTGCCTTGCCTTGCCAACCAAAATTCATCACCTCAACCATCAATTTCGTCTTAAAATAAGCCCATGCTTAAGCAAGAAACTTTAGATATTGTACGTGAATATCAGTAATATTTACACGCGCGCCAATCTCAAGACGTTAGTCTTGAGACGATGGAACAGTGAAATATGTGATATGTTACATAAAAAAGAGAGAAAGAAAGTTGTTTTGAAGTAGCAATAATGACAAATTGTTAGGTGCAATTTCCTTAACATGAAAGTAACGGCTATGTATGTAAATAGTAATGTGGAGTGTGGTTCCTAAAAGCTGTTTTTCAGATTCTCCATGTCTTCTTAGCTTTACTTCAACTCTTTTAGTTTTAGTGCACAGCTCAATAAGAAAAGAAGAAAAAGAAGCCACAACTTGAGAAGACATGGTTGATGATTGAATTGAACCACTAATAGATTATGATATTTTAAAAGTGAAAATTGATAATCATTTTGAAGGTAAACATGTTGTTGCGTGTGTAATAATTAAAGAAAAATGGGTACCCAAAAAGGAATTGTAGAGAATGGTGAAGAAGCCACTAGCTTATCATCTCCAGACTTCAATCAATATACAATACAGCCAGAAAGGCTATACTTATTCTGTATTGCCCTATCTCACCTTCCAAGTAAGTTTTGTTTTGTAGGTGTTATTTGGCAATATGATAAATTAATTTACAATTTCATGTATTAATGTTCATTATTTTTAATAGTTTTTCTATGATAAATTAAAATTTTACTACGGCTAATGTGCAATTCTTGTTTAATTATTAACAGAAACTGTTTATCGTAATCGTCCAACGGTATTTTCGGATTGAACGATCTCTTTTATATAGATCTAGATAATTTCAATAAGATTCATACGAATTCAGTTAGAATGATTTGTGATTTCCTCATTTCCATTTAGATCACTTCAATCTAGCTAGTACACTAGGCTCTAGTAGGAATGGTCCGAATTGTAATATTTTCTCTCATTAAGGTCTGAAGTAGCTCAAAAGGTACATAAGACTCCAATCAAACTAATCTAGATATCAACTATATCTCTCATTCAAATTCAGGTCAATCCATATTGTAAACAAAGTCTCCAAATATAATGATCGAGACGATGCAAGAGAACACGCTTAGCTGATACCAGTAAGAGTTAGAAAATCACTAATGATTTAATGCGTAGCACTGTAAAGTAAATAGAGTGAATAATGACTTAAGCTTTAGTAAAGAGGTGTTTATAGTGGGATAAATGTTTTCTGATAGGTTGACAAAATATGACAGTTTTCTTTTGATTGGTTGAACAACCTATGAAAAATCATACTGTTATTTAAATTTACTAAATTTAGACATACTGTCAAATTGAGCATGATGTTGAGAAAATGGACAAATATATTAAAACTAAAAACATATATCTTTATTTTCAATCTTCAAGATCAAGTTACTAGTATATACCATAATGTAAAGCATAAAGTCTAAAGAGTGCATGGCTCCATAAGATAATAAGATTTAAAATGTTTGTAGATTTGTGGGCATGTGTTCGATTCTCCATTTTCTTACAACAACAAGAGAAGCAATTGTTTTGTTGGTATATACTTATAGTGCCGATTCGTGCATATTCGATTTTTCAAATTTTGTAGTCCAAAAATCATGCAAGCATATTCAAGATGGTCTCCTATTACTATATCTATATTATATTGGTTGGAACCATGGGACCTACATATCTCTGCATACAGCTGCTCATCATCACCCCTGAACTACACTATGTTTTATGCTATTCATTTTCAGTTTCTTTTATTTCGATATTATTAATTAAACCCTACTTTTTATTTCGTCAAAAGCAATTAAACAACTTCGTCTGAAAAGTTATACATATTCTCTTAATTATGTGATGAAGTCATCTTCTAAATTATATTTATGAGAGTTGATTCAAGGGCACATAGCAGACTGAGATACACAATAAAAATAATTATATATAT
>JAYMTF010005825.1:0-11059 GCA_036897485.1 Pelargonium nanum | reverse complement strand
TCGAATTCCCTTAGAGATCTCAGGTTCGAGTCACCCTACATGAGCTACCCTCTCTTGTGTAGCACTTTCGTTTTCACAAAATAATAAAATTTTGACAATTATTTCAACACGGACTCAACTTTAGTTTTCACAAAATAATAAAATTTTGACAATTATTTCAACACAGATGGAATAATGAAAATCACGTGTACCTTACAAGTTTTCACTACGTAGATTTATATTAAGGCCTAATTGAGATCTTCATGGATCCTTCAGTTCAATTTAATGCCAAAACTAAGTCTCAACTGAATTTAATACAACGGGCATCGTAAAATGAAATATCACGTAAATGGACTTACACTAATAGAAATCCAATTTTGTCAAGCTCACGACGTGCAGTACAATTCACATGTTGTGTAAGAGCTCTCTTCTTGTGAAGACAATCTTATTTCACCCATCAAAACTATGACATATAATGTATATAGGCTGATGGTACCTTTAAAAATCAAAATAAAATTGAATCAATATGAGATCGACACGTAGTGCGTTTGACCCACACATTTTTCATGTAAGCAAGGCCGAAACGTTGGTCAAGTCAAAGACTCGGACAAATATTGGTCAACTCATTCAATCCCCACGGAACTAGCCATAATCAACACACATATTATGACATCACCGTATGAGCTCATCGAACGCCTATAAGCATCTACAAAGACATTCTATCATCTCGCAAACTTCGCCATCACACAATACAAGTTCATGAACTCACCAAGCCTCGCGCATTCGTCCCTACTTCGCGCGGATGCTCAAAACGCAACACTCGTCTGGATAGTCAACGCGCAAGTTCCTCTCATCACGCAAATACCTTTTTTCGCGCAAGCAACAACACGTTGGTATCCGCGCGCAGACTTTCAAGGTGCAGCTCACCCATCCGTTCATCCACCACCTTTCGCGGAAGAAGGCCGCTAGCCCACGAACGGTTCCGCGCAAGCTTATCATCGCACAAACCAAACCCGAAGAGTCCATTCACAGAAGCCATCAACATGTGATCCACGCATGAGCTCTTCCTATACGCGAACCCTTCTTTCGCGCGAACAACAATGCGTAGGACACCGGCGCACAAGTTCCCTCCAAGCGCACATGTGCATTCACGCTAACCTTATCGCCGAAAGCATGCGTCCATGCAAAGATAAAGTATGTGAGATCCAAGTCCGAGGAAACCCACCCGCACACTCCTCCCCGCGCGTCGCTCCTTACCCGCACGTACCACCTCTCGCGAGCCATCACCCGCACGCTTGTCGAACTATGCGAGCTTCTCCACCAAGAAGCTTTATCCACTTATCGCTTCGTTTGAACTTGCCACCTCCGCATGGAACGATGACATAAGGATCCTTGCGTATAGTCCTACAGCAGCCTCGGGCACAACATCGCACTCCCCACGAGTTCAAGCGCTCTCCTTATCTCGTGGACATCCCCGCGTACACGAGACCTCGCTGTAGCTAGACCCGCGCATAGGCCTCCGCGCACGATGCTCGCATGAATCCTGCGCTTGTCATTTCTTTATTTTCTTGAAAAACTGATTATAAGAGCCCAATAGTCTTTTATTTTATTTTTGGCCCAAGTCCAAGCCCATTGTTTGTTTTGGTTTGTATTTAGTCTTGGCCTAGTTTTAGTTTGTTTTAGCCTTTTTCTTTTGTTTTGTCTTCTTCTTCTTCCTTTCCCCCTCACCTTACCGTATAGCTACAACAAGCTGCAAGTTGGGTAGTAGAACAGAGCAGAGCAACACAACCATTTTTGTGCCATTCTTTTACTGCACCAAAAAATCATCAAACTCCATTTCCTCAACTAACCTTCCAACAGCTCTAAAATTTCAAATTGTTTTTACTTAGGGAATTTGACCATCCAACTTTTCTCATATGAAGATCAGAGTTCCATTTCAATTTCCCCCTAAAATTTCAAATTTTGAATCCGATTCAGCTCATTTGTGTTTCAATAAGTAGAGCACCTCAACATGCATTGAAACAAAGAGAAAATTGGAGAGAAAAATCATTTCAAAGACTCTGGATTCCCTCTTAGGTCTCAAGTTCGAGCCTCATTGTCGACGATATGGAGTGGGGTTTTGGGTGACGCTCCCTTTAGAGAGTGAGAAACATTGTTACTTCGAGTATGATGTCCAGTTGCTAATAAAAAAAAAATCACAAACTCATAAATTCAAAAAAATTCACTCTCTGCCTCGAGAAATTTCACCTCATATACAACCTTAAACCAAACTCCTAAAGCAGTTGTTTCCCTTTTCTATCGATCCTTGAAAGAAGTTGCCTTGAAGTGGTACCTTTCTAAAAATGCAACATGTAGGCAGGATTAGAACGCTATGACAAATGAATTTGTATCGCAATACAACTATAACTATGAGATAGAAGTTACAGTCCAAGAGTTGGACATGACCCAACAAAGGTTTAATGAGACATTCGTTGATTTCATTGCCCGTTGGAGAGGGAAGGTTGCGTTGATGACTAAAAAAGCAAGCAAGAAGGAGCAAATGCGCTTGGTGATGAGGTGTTTGCACCCGAGTTGCTTTCACAATATGTTCAGGAATGAATCAAAGACCTTCGATGATCTTACTGAATTGTGAAAGAAGATCCAAGAAGCAATGCAATATGGTCACATTGGCAAAATTGATAGAAGAACCAAATATGAAACTATTGGAAGCGGAAGTGCATAGGAAATGGTGGGAGGAATTTTATGAAAAAATAACCAGTTGAAATTAACTTTGTGGGTAGAATTAATCGCTCGTTCAAATCCATTGAGGTGTCTTATGCCAAGATGTTCCAAAAGCTCAAGCATGCAAATCTTTTGAAGCCTTTGGCCCCTAAGTCATCTCCAAACCCACTACCTACTTGGTGGGAAACAAGCGAATATTGCGAGTTTCACCAGCATTAATGAAAAATGTAATGTTTTAAAGCACGAAATTGATGATATTTTTGATCGGGGACAAATTTCAAGATCGGGAAACAAGCCCAATAAGAATCACAACCCATTTCCAAATTAATGGTATGCTCTTCCGCCTAACATTAATGCCGTTTGCGATGAGGATTTGGTGTTCGTCCCCGTCAGTTTGATTTGCCCCATAAGGGAACACGTGCCCATAATAGATTATTGCAAGTTTGAAGGTCCAAACATATTCCTGGCTTTAGATTGGTTTTGAGACAATAACGAGGAAGATATTCGTGATGAGATTAAAGTGACAATGATTTTTGAAAAATGTTTTATCTGAAGGGGGTAGTAAAATCGTCAGTCTTCGATGGAAATTAGTTCAGCAACCCTGCCAACGTTAGATTTAGCTCAATGAGATCTTTTTTATATGCAATATGAACTACGTATTGGCTTGATCCTCTTCTGAGGTACGTAGGTAGCCTCTACATTCAACTATATTATTAAATAAAAAATATGTTTCACTTATGGGGTTAAAGATTAGTGCGCCTTTTATTGTAAATGAAAAAGTTACATGATATGTGCCCATGTCATTTGAGATATTGTTAACGAAGGTAACGATCAAGTGGCCGGGTCTTAAGCAAAAATTAAGTACATAAAGTAAAACATGAGCATGATAGGAATCAGAAGTACAGATGAATCATTTGTTTACATTCCTTCTTTGCTTGCCAGCACCGCTGACATCCAGTTCATGTATTCTTCATAAGGGTAGCAAAACATATTTGGGATACGGAAAGGAACATTATCCTTAAGATGTTTGCCCCACGCTGCAGATATCGGATCCAAGACCCGATTATTGATTCGTTTATGATAGAAGTCCGTTGATGGAGAGATTTAAACTTGCATATAATCAAATTGCCGCCAGATGCACATTGGGAGGTAGAAAGAATAATGAGTTAAGCCAACAGGAATCACGACATTTCGGATGTACGTTTTAAGGGTATTATGAGTCACCCTCCATAGGGGGCATTGCCATCGAATGCTTGTCGCATCCAGAGATGACATCCAGTATACTCACTCGTCAAAGGCCCCATAATCCACAGTCTTACGGTGATGGTGATACTTTTCTGGGTCGTATTGCGGCATTCCAAAATGTGGGTCCTCCGATGTCATCAATCGGTCGTTGAGCCGTAATTACAAAAGAAGTCGACTCCCTGCATAAAAATCAGCATCGCCAAGGCGAACACTCTCCAAGCAGTTGGAAGTTTCAGCAAGGAAAAAGAGAATAACATACGACCCTCACCTAATTGTTGAACAATATTCAACATTTTAAATTCAATGGTTTCAGGGGCATATCTGATCAGGAAGTGTGCCAAGAGACAAACTGATATAACATTGAGTCAATATTGTTGCTCTATATCTTGTTCACAATCTCCAAAGTACTCCACCAAGGTTGTCATCTCCACAAAGCCGTTTGACGCCCATCGACGAGCAATGATGCAGGAAACGCGAATAGTCAGTATGATTTCCTCAGCCCCCACAAGTGTAAGACTTGAAATTGCCATGGCACCAGCAGTTGGTGTGTCAAGAAGAGCACAAAACTCCTCAAATGTGAGACATATCTCACAGTAGCCAAAGCAAAAAATGTGATCCTCGGGATCCCATGATCTCAACTTCATGCGACATGCCACCTCATTCTGGGATCCTAAAGATCACGTTTTTCGCTTTGGATACTGTGAGATATGTCCCACATTTGAGGAGTTTTGTGCTCTTCTCGACACACCAACTGTTAGCGCCATGACAATTTCAAGTTTTACTCCTGTGGGGGCTGAGGTAATCATGCTGACTGTTGGCGTTTCCTTCAACATTTCCCGTTAGTGGGCGTTAAACGGCTTCGTGGAGATAATAGCCTTGGTGGAGTACTTTAGAGATGGTGAGCAAGATATAGAGAAGCACTACCAACTCAATGCTCTATTAGTGTGTCTCTTGGCACACTTCCTAATCAGATCTGCCCTTGAAAACGTTGACTTGCAAATGTTTAATATTGTTCAACAATTAGGCGAGGGTCATAATGTTATGCCCATTTCTCTTTTTGAAACTTTCAACTTCTTGGACAAGGTTCGCCTTGGTGATGCTGATTTTTATGCAGGGAGTCCACTTCTCTTCTTATTGCGGCACAACGACCGATTGATGACACTGGAAGACCCATATTGCGCAATACCACAATACGACCCAAAAAAGCATAGTCATCACCGCAAGACTGTGGATTACGGGTTTGTTGACGAGTGGGTATACTAGATGTCATCTCTGGATGCGACAAACATTTGCTAGCAATGCCCATGGTTGAGGGTGGCTCATAATACCCTTCAAACGTACATCCAAAATGTCATGGTTTTTATTGGCTTAACCCACTATTCTTTCTACCTCCCAATGCGCATTTTGCGGCAATTTGATTATATGCACGTTCAAATCCCTCCCTCGATAGAGTTTTGTCTTAAATGAATCAATAAGCGGGTCTTGGATCGGATATCTGCAGCGCGGGGCGAATGTCTTAGGGAGAATGTTCCTTCCGGTATCCCAGAAATATTTTGCTACACTTATGAAGAATACATGAATTGGATGATAGCGGTGCTGGCAAACAAATGATGAATGTAGACAACTAATCCGTTCGTACTTCTGATTCCTATCGTGCTCATGTTTTACTTTATGTACTTCATTTCTATTTAAGACTCGATCACTTGATCGTTACCTTCGTTAACGATATCTCTAATGACATGGGTACCTATCCTGTAACGTTTTCAATTTCAATAAAATGTGCACTAATCTTTAACCCCATAAGTGAGACATATTTTTTATTTAACAATATAGCTGAACGTGGAGGTTGCCTACATACCTCATAAGATGATCAAGCCAATACGTAGTTCACATTACATTAAAAAATGATCTCATTGAGCTAAATCCAACGTTGACAAGGTTGTTGAACTCATTTATTTCAATCGAAGACTGACAACTTTAACTGCCCCTTTCAAATAACATTTTTTTTCAAAAACCACTGCCACTTCCAACTCAACACGAATATCTTCTTCGATATCGTCCCAAAACCAATCTAAAGCCATACATATGTTTGGACCTTCAAACTTTCAACAAACTATTTTGTACACGTGCTCCCTTATGGGGCGAATAAAACTAACAGAGTCGAATATCAAATCTTCATCACGAATGACATTGATGTTAGGCGAAGAAGCATACCGGCAAGGGGTTGCAATTCTTATTAGATTTATTTCCTGACCTCAAAATTTGTCATCGGTCAAAAATATTCTCAATTCGTGCTTTAAAACATTACATCTTTCAATAGAATGGTTTTTATGCTGGTGAAACTCGCAATAACCGCTTGTTTCCCACCAATGAGGTAGAGGGTTTGGAGGTGACTTGGGGGCCAAAGGCTTCATGAGATTGGTATCCTTGAGGTTTTGAAACATCTTGACATATGACATCTCAATGGGTGTGAACGAGCTATTAGTTCTCCCAACAAAGTTAATTTCAGCTGGTTGTTTTTTTTACAAAATTCCTCCCGCTATTTTCGCTTTCACTTTCGCTTTCAACAATTTCAAATCTGGTTATCCCATCAATTTTACTAATGTGACCATTTTGCATTGCTTTTTGGATATTTTTTCTTAATTTAGTGAGATTATCGAAGGTTTTTATTCATTACTGAACATATTTTGGAAGTAACTTGGGTGCAAACACCTTATCACCAAGCGCATCTGCTCATTCTCGCTTGTTTTTTAAGTCATCAGCGTAGCCTTCCCTCTTCAACTGGCAATGAAATCAACATAAGTCTTATTAACCCTTTGCTGAGTCATCTCCAAGTCTTGGACTATAAATTCTATCTTTGAGTTAAAGCTGTATTGTGATATAAATTCATTCGCCATAGCATTCCTATCCTGCCTACATGTTGCGCTTTTGGAAAGATACCACTTCAAGGCAACTTGTTTCAAGGACCGGTGGAAAAGTGAAACAACCGCTTCTTTCGAAAACCCAAGTGGACGCAGCCTACGTATTGCCTTATATGATACCAAGGATTTTCGGTACCATCGAATGGGTCAAGCTTTAACATTTTGAAACCTTCGAGCAATTAGACCTCAGATTATAGGCATAGATTGTCAATATCCAACATCCGATCACTAACTTTTTGGGAATCTTTTATCATATTTTGCATCTTGACCATCCTTCGAGTTATAGTCTCCATGTCGAGCTTAGAGCTTGCCCTTCGGCCGCAACCGTTTTACATTTTCTTGCGCTTCAGGTATCCTCTTCCTCATTCATTGCGAAAGGTTAACCCATGTGGAACGATCTTGTCTCGTGAATGCATCCGGTAGCTCGTTGGTTATGGATAGCAATTAGTCGTTGACGAGCATTGGTCTTACGCATTGAGATGTTGGATATGAATCCTTACAGTACTAGGGGAGGAGGCGGCAGCCGACATCCGGCGACCTCCGGTGAGTAGAAGGGAGGGAAGAGAGGTATGAGTTTGTGGATTTAATTTTGGAAGTTTGGTTTAGGATTTTAGATGAAGTGAAATTTCTGGAGGTAGAGAGTGAATCTTTTGAATTTCTTGTGATCAGCTTCTCTTTGAAATGATTTTTCTCTCCAATTTTCTCTTTGTTTCAATGCAAGATAAGGTGCTCTACTTATAGAAACACAAATGAGCTGAATTGGCTTCAAGAGTTGGTTGGTCAAATGCCCTAAGTGGAAACAATTTGAGTTATTAGAATTGTTGGGAAGGTTAGTTGAGGGAAGAAGAAAGAGAGTTTGATGATTTTTTAGTGCAGAAAAAGGATAGCACAAGAATGGTCGTGCTGCTCTGCTATGTTTTGTTGCTTAGCTTCTTGTAGCTATAAGGTAAAATGGGGGAGAGAGGAAGAAGAAGACAAAACCAAACATAAAGGCCAAAATAAACTAAAATTGGACCAAGCTTAATAACAAACCAAAACAAACAATGGGTCTGGGCTTGAGCGAAAAATAAAATAAAAGACTATTGGACTCTTAAAATCAGTTTTTCATGAAATAAAGAAATGACTACGAACAAAAATATGAAAAACATATGATTAAATTTAACCCGAGAATAAAGGGTTTAGAAACACATAAACCGAAAAACAAGGTTTGAAAAATGTTAAATAACTCGACAACAAAATAACACGAAAAACGTCAAACTTCGTCATTGATTTTAATTTACGCGATGATCATGTAGTAAAATTTTGTTCTTATCATCGGAGTCTTTCGGGTACGCTATTTTGAGGTATAAAATCGGGTGTCTACATTTATTGTGTATAGTTGGCAAATATGCAATTGGCCTATGTTTCAGCTAATTTGACTTAGTCAAATTGAGGAACCGAAGCCCTGTTGTTTTGATAGTCTTCTTATCCGAGGGACGATGAACCGCGAGACATTAACTACTGTGCATGAGTTGATAGTAGGGGTTAAACGATGCAAGATGAACGAATGAAACACTTGATCATTCTTCCCCCTAACGAGGGTAGGGTTAAAATTTGATTGTATGTGAATTTGAATAATTTTTTTTAATACAATGTATAAAATAATATAAAATCTCTTAGAGTCAATCTAGTCCCCAGTAGAGTCGCCACTGTAATGAAACCGCACCCCGTATCTCAACGTGCAACACCGTTGAAAAGAAGCGCAGCATAGGTCCGTCGAGGCCGTATGTCACCGTCCTTAAAATATGTTGGTGTTACGGTGTTAGACCGCCTAAAACATGTTACTAAGTTTTTAGAGTCTCCACCTGACTTTACGGCTCGGGAAACGAATAACGGTTATGCTCGACTTACAGGCATAACCAACCCCAATAACTAGAGAGCGGATAAGAAGATTGGGTATGTCTGAGAAAAGGTGTTTGGCACCCTCGCAACATCCGACCAAGTCAGCCCTCCGTTACTCTTATATTATTTTATAAAATAATATTAAATTTAATTACTCTTAATATGCATATGACAAGTATGCAAATTTATAATAAGACAAAGCATTCTATAGCATGCGACAAATATAAATGTACAAGTGAACATAAATAAGTACATGTGAATCAAGAACAAGAACTTATTTAAAATACGAGACATGTGAGAAACAAATAATTAAACATGTTAGAAGCTAAGCTAAATTAACAAAATAAAACATGCATATTAACTCAAGATAATATAATTAAATACATGAAATCACAACTAACATAGGAATTAATTATATGAACATGTTAAGTGACATTCAAAAAATCATGCAAAATTGAAGTAACAGAGAAGCATACTAAATTCAAAATTAAATGGGGAGCATGTTTACTAAACTAAGTTTGAAGTTGAGAGCATATTTTGTTATTTTATGTTATTGAGACATAATAAAATTTATAATGCATAAGAATAAACATACACAAAAGCGTTTCAAACCATTTCATGGACACTAAGGAGATCATCTGAAATTAATCAAAACTTAGCAAGAACAAATCGAAAAAGTTTTGAAAACTTTTACTTTGATTAATTAACTAATCAAAATTATTTTAAATTAACAATGTCAAGCCTTAAAAAGTTTGGAATTTTTAAGTGTGATCCATACATCAAAATGGAAACAAATTTTCAAGTGAAAAGTAATGATTTATAAAAGATTTTTCACAAAATGATTTTTCTTTTTTACTCTTCAAATAACAAGTTTACAAATGAAAAAAAATAAAAAAAAATAAAAAAAAACTCATGAAAGCCTAAGATAAAAATATATTGTACTTTGGAAACCCGAAAAACATTTTCAAGCCCAAACATTCACATTTTATAAAAGCATTTTAGAAGCCCAATCAAATTTTGTTTTATTTTGAAAAACAAAGCCCAATATTTCTATACGACCCTCAATCACCACCTTTCCTTTACAGCAACACACAAACAGTAACAAAATAAGGCTTACCTCTGTGGTGAGAAAACGCAGGAGCAGAGACAGAGATGGACGCGGCGGCATCCGGCCGAGGTCCGGAGGGGCTGGCTGCTCTGCGCAGACACAAGACGGAGGAGAAAAAGAGGGCGGCGTCCGGCGACCTCCGGTGACGGAGTTTGGTTTTGGGGTTATAGATGAGGTGAAATTTCTGGAGGCAGAGAGTGGATTTTTTTGGATTTGTGAGTTTGTGATTTGCTTCTCATTAAAATCATTTTTCTCTCCAATTTTCTCTGGTACCCGATGCTTGCTGAGGTGTTCTACTTAGAGAACCACAAAGAAGCTGAATTGGATTCAAAATTTGAATTTTTGGCGGGGAGATTGAAATGGAACTCTGAAATTAAGATGAGAAAAGTTGGTTGGTCAAATGGTCTATGCAGAAACAATTTGAATTTTCATAGCTGTTGGAAAGGTTAGTTGAGGGAGTGATAAATTTTTGGTGCAGGATAGTACACAAATGGTTGTGTTGCTCATTTCTGCTTCCCAGAAATAGAATATATACCATTAATAGAATAATAAATTAAAAGAAAAATTTTAATTTCCTACAATATTTCTATACGACCCCTAAATCTAAGCGTGGTGGAACCATGAGAAGATTGCATTTGTGTTTAAGGAACCTTGGGGTTGAAAGGCTTTAAGGCTTGTTTGTGAAGTCTAGTGAAACTTTTGGAAATGTCTATAGGAGGTAATAGAAGGTAAAAGGAAGATAGAGAGTTTATAAAAGATTTGGGTTATGTTTGTTATAATTATGTTGTAAAAGGAGGTGTGAAAAGGAGTTGTGATTGGTAAATTTTGCAGTAAAAATTATTGAATTATTGTTAAATGACAATAATACCCTTCAAGTATATTTTTTATTAATAAATTTGCAAATCAATTTGGGCCATTGGATTAGCCAATGAACTCATATGACCGTCCATTTATTTGTCTCAAATTCCTAACTTCTTTCTCTTTCATTCTTTTCTCTGAAAACGTGAAAAATTCAAACATCAAGCACGATTCCAGTGTGCTTTGTGGGGGCGGAACCAACTATAGTTTTTGGTACCTTGAGGGGACCAATTAAGATATGGAGGATTATTGTGGTTTGTTGGTCATTCGGGGAACAGTTAAACGGATTATGATTGTCCTTATCCATCTACGTAGAGTCAAATAAACAAAACACACATTAGGAAAC
>JAYMTF010005824.1:0-11059 GCA_036897485.1 Pelargonium nanum | reverse complement strand
TCTCTCTTCTCCCCTATTCTACTGTCTCTTATTCTTCTCTCTTTACTTCGTTCTTGCTTGCATCAATTTCATAACACCTAACTAATTAGCTTCAACTTTCAAGTCAACCCTTCCTAACAATTCTGGAATGTGTTTGTTAATTTTTTTTTTATTGACTTTTAGTAACACTAATAACAATCTTTTTTCTATGATTTGTCGAAATTAGGGGCATAAATCCCACAACCTTAAGTGGTGTTTATTTATTTTTATTTTTTCAAAAAGTCGTCAAGCAAATCATCATATCTAAAGACTCCAATAATATAGGTCAAACTAAGGTACGTGGCACATCATAATTAATTAGCTTTTATTTACCAATTGACTTTCATTAACTAAATGAACTTTGATTAATTACAGGCCACGTTTCAAAGGTGCAATATTGTAAAGCCGACATTTTGTTCGTGATCATGCACTTGTTCTTGGACTAATGGCTCTTTAATGCCCAGATATATGTCTCCAATTAATACATTTTTGGAGTTGATTTGATTCAATATATATTATGTAACTTTTAGGACACCTTTTAGGGGTGATAAGATGCATATTTGACTTTGATTTGGTTCTAAATAAAAATATATATTACCATTGCATGCGAAACTTATAATCCGAAAGATGATTCATTTTTAATTGGAAAATTCGCATTACTAGAAAAAATTGAACGAATACAAATATTTAAAATTGAAAACATTTGGTATGTTTAAAAAAAATTAAAATTCTATAATTTTTGTACATCTTGAAAACAAAATTAATCGTCATATTTTTTATTTGTTTCAATTTACATAATTGTGCTTGTCAATTGAAACAGCAATCAAAGTAGTATGCATTCACAAAAAAAAAAAAAACAAAAAAAAAATCAAATCAGTGGATGTAAATGATTAGAGATTTAAAGTGTTGTTATGTGTTTTAAATATTTTACAAAAACAGATTTTTTATAACATAACATGTTTGGTAATTAAATTATGACTCGATTTTACACATTTAGTATACAATATGTCTTATAAAATAAACGATACGTGTTATAAATGCATGCACGAGAAGGCAGTGTTTTTTTTTTTTTTTTGATGCTTGAAGGCAGTGTTATAATATATGCTTTAGTATAGTAATCATAGCTTAGGGATGCCACCATAATTTAAAAAAGTTCTATAATTATTGCCAATGTGCAAAATATTAGAGACCATCCGAAAAAATGAAATAAAACGCTTGAGTGCAGTCTTCAAAGTTTAAGCCTTTTGGCTTTTGATAATTTGTCCAAGTAAAGCACGACATTATATTATTATTAGTAGCAAATGAGAATTGATTAGAGAGTGTGGCAGGCAATAAAACTGGGATTAAAACATATTGTAGGTAGCTAAGCTAGTTAGGTTGACATTAATGTTTTTGATTCCTATCTTCATCTTCATTATCAGTCAAACAACAAAATAAATATTGTGAGTATTAATTCTGGAACTCAGTTCTTTCAGCTAAAAGTTCGGCTTTTTCTTTCTTTTTCCTTTATTTTGATTTGCTTTTGTTTGGCCATGTCCCCTTACTTTGTTTATGATAAAATTAAAGAACTTTTGATGATAATTATTTATGTTTTTATACCGAAAAAGTTAATAATTTATTAATTTAAATTGAATACTAACAAAAGTGTATAAATTTGAAGACTGACTCGTTTAGAAAATAAAAACTAACAAACTGAGTTAGAATGACTAATATATCATTCCTCTAGCTTGAAGACCACGAACAACTGACAATGATTTCACTTAGAGGTTAATACGACCACACGAAGGTTTATGTCAACCGCCCATCGTCACTATCGGGTTTGTCATCTAATTCGGCAACAAACTCGAACGTTGATACGAGGACTCCAATCGAACCGCCATCTTTTGAGCCATATTTTCATTTCTTACAGCCACCTTTATCGCGCCACAGAACTCTTGTTGCCATTCACACACACCATTGAAAAGCTCATTACGTATGTTGTCGCTGCTTTACAAACTCTAACAACAGCTAAAACGACTATTCCAACTCTTGCTACAATCATTAATGATTTATTAAAACAAAAAAATTGTTCTTAATTAATATTCATTATTTAAACAAGTTTTCTTCTTCTTCTCATTTTACATGTTGAGCCGTTGAGGTAGTTTTAGCTCGAACTGATCACCATTTTCTTTTAGAATAACATGAATAAATTAATATAATATTGGAGGTTTAAATATTTTGTTTTGGACCTTGAAATGCTCTCTCACTTTATTTCTAAAATTATGGAAAAGAAAAAGAGATTTTAATCATATCATAGAGTAGGGTTTATGCTAGAAAAACACCATATTGATTTGATATATGTGTAGTGTGTTGGTTGGTAAATATACAAATAAAGTAAATACTCCGTTTGGGGGATATATACATGTATATAGCACAAACGAAATAAACATAAAGTAAATAAAATACAAGCAAGCAAGCGATATAATATGTTGAGACGAATGAAGTATTTTTTAAATATTAAGATGTGTTGTGTTACTTGTGTATATATACTTTATTTTTTTTCAAAATATTCACAATCATCACTATTTACTATTATAATGTAATATATTAACGTCAAATGCGTTTTAAAAATTATTTAGTGAGAAAATATTGTCGAGATGCTAAATAAGATGATTTGAAGACACTGTTACCCTATAAACAAAAATAGCTACACAAATTAGAAAAAGACTCTTTTTTATGGTCAAAAGCAGCAAAGATTCTCTTAGCTATATTGGGAGAAAGTAGTGTTTTAATAAGGTATTTTTGGGAGACAAAAATGGAAGTACAATCAATTTGAAGGGTGTTGATAGACCTTATCCTAAATCATGCAAGTGAAGAACACCATTCCCATTATCTTTTGACCTAACCTAACTCTCCACAATACAAACATTTATTCAAACAATTGTAAACTTGCTAATTATAATTTCCTTCTCTTTTTTCTTGGATTTTTTTTTCATCCCTATCAAAATGATTCTATTTACCTTGATTTTTCTCAAACTGAATGTTCATTTTTCATTATGAAAAAATAAGGATACATGAGTAAGTATGTCACCGCAACTACTTTTCGTTTAATTTTTTCAAAATTGGAACAATAACTCTCATTTTAAGACGGAGATAGTATATAATTCTTCGCCTGAACTGATTCAAGAAACACAATTTGTGAATATAAATTTTATTTATAAGATTTTATATAAGAAAAAACTATTATCTTAGTTGTGTTAAATGAATTGGAATGCAATGAAACAATGCAGAATTTGCTTATTATAAAATCTATTTTCCTATTTTTCCAAACTAAGCATGAACTTGTAAGTTTAAAAGCCCAAGAATCGGCCCATTTGAAAAGTTGGGCTCATATATATTTGGGCTCTCTATAGGTTCCTTCTAACATTTGGGCTGAGGCCTATTTTCTTCTTAATTTATATCATTTAAATTGAAACTAATTTTCTTACATAGTATCATAAAATATCAGGTAAAAAACTGTTGATGTAAACGTTAATTTCAAATCAATGTATTAAACTTTTCATATATTCTTGCTAAATTACAAAAGACTTTATTCGAGAGATCCTCACTTGTAGTGTTCTACAACGTTTTCATGAATTAGTCCCAAATAACGTTAAAAATGAGTTGCACATGAAAATAAACAAATGAAACTTGGTAAGTAGCAAGCCTTGTCATGACTTTTCTTCAACCTTTCCATGTTCATGACAACCCAACAGAATATGGATGATGATGAAGACTTAAGGGTAAATAAAAGCAGATTAGTTAAAAAAACAAAGTCATTAACAATAATCTAAAACCATTATGGTTGCTTCTGTCATTTCATATGTACTAATCATAATATCTCATCATCCCAACTTACCTGAAGTGGCTTGCTTATCTTTAATTAATTATGATAACACAACATATTAACACTAAACCAGATAGATAATAATCCAAATCAGCATTTGCAAACAAGAACAAAACAAACAACAACAATGTGTTTGTTCTGTTTGCCTCAGTAGAAAAAGAAAAGAGCATGAGTGCATAGTCTAAGTGTTATTATTGGGTGCATATCTGAGGAGGAGATCACTGCTTTTTGAGCATAGAATCCAACAAATCTTTCAAGTCAGCTATAAATGAGTGATAATTTAGAAGAAAATAGCAAAAGTTAAGGAGGGTCATTCATGGCTGTCAGTGCACTCTTATAAACTCCAAGCTATGAACATGAAGTGCACTTTTATTTCCAACTTCAGAAACAGGTTGGCCATTGGGGTGGTGACACGCATGCCTATACTTGTCAATGAGTGGAACAGGTTTAGGAGTGATTGAGATTGTTTTAGCTTAGTCAAATCACTTTAGCTTTTTGGCTCTCTTGGCTAATTCAGCTAGGCCTTTCAGCTTGATGTGCTGTGCTGTGCTGTGCTGAGCTCAAACACATCAAGCTGAGAGAGCTAGCTGGCTTGTTACTTGAGGAGGTTGTGGCTTGGCTCCCTCAAAAAATGGGATTAGTGGGCAATTAAGATGAACATGAGTTAGTGGGTGCACTGATACAACAGAAAGAGACTCCAATAATTAAAAAAGTAATGCACCAACAAAAAGCACTCCATTGAGTAAATTTACCTCTTTATCCTCTTACCTCATAAACAAGGTAGGCCAAATGGTTTAAGAAGCATGCTTTCAAATAGAGCTGACAATTCGTATCATAACACGACACGAAATTACCGTGTTGGACCTCTAAAACACACGCGATTAATTAGTCTTGTTTTGACACGCCTAACACACCCACTTAAGAGTATAATTATAAATTATTTCCAATAACGTGTGATATGAACATGACACGCACGTACAAATTGTCAGCTCTAGTTTCAGATAGAGCTCATGAGTCATGAGCAAGACTAGAGAGCAGGAGTGAGGTAAGGGTAAGATGGTCATTGATGGGAAGAAGCAGAGATGATTTGAAACTTTTCCTAACATGCCCAAATTTTTAATTTGAAAGAAAAAGCAAGGGTTGTTTTGGATAATGCAAAGATGATAATCCCAGTACTAAACCATATCACCACTTCTCAAACTCATCAGCTATTTAAAGCCATCATCAAGACACTAACATCCCCACTAGCTTTATCAAGAGCCCTATAGGATAGGAGAGACATCAAAATATACCTCCATCCTATCAGCTTCAAGCTCTTCAAATGCTTGAAGCTGATAGGCATGGAAGTCATCTGGGCAGAAAATCTGTCATCCTATGAGTATGGGTCTTGAAGAAGCCTGGGGGCTGGTGGAGTGAAGGATTGCTCTCCACTCTCAAAATTTTATCAGTTTGTCTGTGCTTAGCCATTCCCTCAGCTAATCAACACACGAGCCGGAGAATGAAGAATCATGCTATAAGCAGTATCAGAGCATGAAGAAGCATATTCTAGCATTAGCTGCAGGTCTTGGCTAATGCCCGGCGAACCGGCAAGTCACAAAACGGCAATGGACTTGGTACAGAGTCCCCATCAGTCAATATTGGCTTATTTATATATGTTTCTATTTATATTTGTAATTTGAATGTGCTTCATGCTTTGTGTGTGCAATAAAATTTGTGTTTCTAAGCAGTATTGTCTAGTTCAGTAAGTACTGGAAAGGTTTTATGTTTCAGAAGTTAAAGGTTTCTGTATTGTAAGCAAGGATTTCAAGTAGTAATAGCAAGGATTGTGTTTGCAAGTACCTGGTCTGCAAGTGATCATCTTCATCTCTCCCTGTTGACAAAAGCACCCCATCAAGTTTCTTGAATCTTTGACTTCTGTTTTTCTTCAAAAACCTGTTTAAGATCCATTCTCATTGCAAATGTTATAGAAGTTTATACAAGCAAAACATAAGAATCATAATCTTGAATAACATGTTTAAGTGCACAAAATAAAACTAGATTTCTATTTTGTAAAGAACAGATCAAACAACTATGATTATCACATTGAGCAGACAGCTACAACTCATACGTTGAATCCCAAGTAGCCCTGTTCAAGAAATTTGGAACATCTACCTGCTATTGTAATGAAGAATCTACTTAGCTCTTACAACTTCCAAGAGACATTCTCAGTGAGTTCAAGCTGTAACCTAAGTTTCTAGCCACCCACTAGGTTAAGACACTACTTCAGAAAGTCACCTCACTATGCTGTGAGCTGACCTAATTTGTCCTACCCAAACTTATCCAGATATGTCTCATGATTAAATTATAATGGGACCTTATGCAACAACATCATCCAAAGTGAACAACTTAGTTTGGTACCAACCAGCTCACCTGACCAGAGTAAATGAGCATCCATTACTTCCATCTTTTCTGTTGACAACCAGAAATGAAAAAAAATATTGATTTATCATCAATTCTACATTTGCCTGCATTTTGCATAGGCTAAAATTGAATGTTACATCGGTTATTTGAATAAACGTACATCCTAAGCCAAATTTGGAAACTCATTATGATTTATGAACATGGACCAAGGATTTTTTTTTTTTCAAAGAATAGCTGATGATTATGCAAACATAGTTTGTATACATGTCTCTTTAGTTCCTCCAAGAACCTCTTCCAGCCTGTAAAAGAGATGCATATAACAATTCATTCCACGTATCTGGTACTCCAGGCAAGCACCAATGGCTGCAATCTTGAGATCTCTCGGCCGCAATTTGTTCTTTTACAGTTTTGTATGTCATTCTGTAAATAGAAGGGTGCCCATCTTTTCGGTAATCTGTAAGTTTACTTATGTTTAGATATGTCACAGGTGTTTTCATTCCTTGAAGAACATATTCGAAAGCTCTCATCTTTGAAGGGTACTTTGTTAAGTAAGTATCATTAAAAATTGGCTCAACTTCTTTGTGGCACTGTCCTCCTGAGTTCCATTGACCGCCTCTGCAACATATAAAAGGTTTTCAGAAATTTATTCTCCAACATTACATTGAAAATGATGTCATAAAGAAATTGCATGAAAATTATTGGTTAATACTCCTGACTGATTTCATATCCTTTTCATCGCTTCCAAGTGCACAATTAACGTCATCAGTCATGCTTCATTTTAAAATATAACTACTATATGTACTAAAATAGCTGAGACAAATTCCAAGCCAAGATTTCATATCCTTTTCATCGCTTCCAAGTAGACCTCAGTAAATCCAACTATTAAAATTTTGAAGCACTAAATTGTACGAGTTTAAGAAATATAAAGCTATTTTTAGACTGATCACATAGAAAAACTAAGGAACATTTTACCATGTATATAAGAATGAATGTGGATGTAACTTAGTCTGAGCAAGCTCAACTATCAAATATGGCGGAGGGTAAAGCAATCCCAAACCTGAAATGGGTGAATGAATATCCTCTGAAGAAAATCTGAGTGTGGTTGTAATTGATGTTCTTGTCAATCCATCTGCCCCAAGTGGTGAGGGCTCTTGTATACGCTTCAAGAACCTTTAGCTTTGGATGCACATGATTTCCTTCTTGGTAGTAGTCTTCTCTGGGAAACCACAAAATGCAACGAACACATGCCAAGGGGTTTAATTTCTTAATCAACTATTTGCATAAAAAGGAACAAACCTAGAAACTTTGTTTTCCAATTTTAAGGTTTATTATCTTTCCTTTTAGTTGGAATTTTTTTTTGGATGTGATATTTCCTCCAAGATCACAACATCATATATCAATATATACACAATGTATAACTTACCCTTTTGATGTTTTCTCATGCGTCCACCAATGGCCTGTATTGAAAACTATGACATCAGCATCATGGTACATAGAGGTTGTCCGGTCCATCAAATCGAGTCTTAGTGTCTCAAAGGATCCATTTCTACTCTTATGCACTGATTCTCTAACAAGAAACGGAGCGCCTACAAAATCTATAGAACAGCTGTAGTCCTGCAAATACAGAATGAATGGATAATTAGATAAAAGATATAAGAAAAATTATGTTACAAGGCAGAAAGAGCTCAAAGAAACTTGCCTCAAATCTGAAAGCATAAAAGCCCTTCTTTTTGAACTCTCTCCTTCCAGAAATCTCATAGACTCTTTTCTTGTTTTTGACACTCTGGCGGAGGATACATACCAGAGACTCCCACATGTTCCTGTTTAGCGAGTCACCCACAAAAACGAGCCTCTTCCCTCTCAGTCTCTCCAGGAAATCAGTTGCATTCAAACTGAGGATAGAACCAGTAAAGGTAAAAAAAAAAAAAGAATTTAAATCACATATGCCAAAAGTTCCATACAAAAACTAATCTACCAGTAAACCTATTTCAACGTGACTTTTATCCTAAACTTGATATCATGCTCTATTATAATGATCCCATAAGGGTGTTTAGGGCTTTTCTAGGTAAAGAGTCACAATGGCGGTTGAGTTCTAGCAAGAAAGCTACTTCTTGTTCTAGGCAAAGAGTCACATGCTTGTGTGTGTGATTCTGCGCACACAATTTTTTACTTGAATCACCTTCTTGGATTTAAAACCAAGTCGCAACATGTTCAGAACTTCAAATACCTCCTTTACGAATATCTCGATTCAGAACAATTCAACCACAAGCATTTTGTACTTAAGGCCAACTAAGACAAAAGCATAGGATACATCATACAACTATATATTGATGCTAAACAATTCAAGCATTCAATGTTAATTTTAGCCAGTAAAGCTGTCATTATGGAAAATAATTATACCAAGTGAGTTGACAGTTGACACAAAATTTTCTATCTATATGAGGCAACATTGAGTCAACCATTAATTTTGCATAACTAAATTATACAAACATTAATTCTTTACAGAAAATTTTATCCTTTCAATTTCCAGTTTTCTTAGGGAGCTTACCTTGGCATGTCACACCCATTTGGCTGCCATTTCCATTTCATAAATCCGTCATCTGGTCTTCCATTGCGGTGGCAATCAAAATCCCTATCAATGTAAGGACAAGAACCAGCAGCATAATATGGTTTTGTATCATCTCTCACCCATCTGCCATCAAAGATATTACATGATTCATCAAAACTTTTGCCCATTCCTCCAATGTGTGAATCATAATCAGTGCTGTTACTTTTCTTATCTGAATTTCCACCATGAGACCCACCAAGCTCTCCAAAATTTGACAAATTCCCCACAAACCCATTAACAGAGACACTATAATTTCCTTCAGTAATGTTAGAAATCCCCATCCCCAAATGGGTCTTCTCTGAAGAACTTTCATCTTTATTAGCCACTGACCCAGTTGCTGCATGGCCATCATCATGAACCCTAGCTTCTCCAACACCACCAAAGCTTCCATTTTTAGCCAAATTCTCCAAATGGGTCTCATCATTTCTCCCCAAAATACTCCCCTCTTCTGCAACAATCGACACATTCGCTTCATGGGTCTTGTTCAGAACAGCCCCTTCTTCATGGGTCTCCCCAATAACTCCACTACCTTCTGTAGAATTACCAACAACATGAGCAACAGAAGAAGTTGAAAGAGACAAGGGTCTGGTGATATTGTAGCCGTGAAACAGAGGAGTGACCACAGGAACCTTCAGAGAGCTGTTGAGAAAGATCAAAGTGAGAACAATGAGCGAAGCCCCAACACCCAAACCGAACCCAGAAACGACCTTTCTTCTTGGCGACAGAAACTGGTCTATGAAAGAAAGTTTGTTCCAGTCCATGACTGAACCAGACGAAGCATACCCAGAAACAGAAATGGCGAGGAGAAGGGGATTGAACAGAGCTCTAACTTCGATGATCACAATGGAAGAGAAAGAGGAAGAAGAAGAAGGGCATTGGGCGTGTCACTATTGTGTTGTTTTCGAAGCGAGCAAAGAAGCATTGCTTGCGGTGAAGCAGAGCCGAGAGAGATGCCACTTTTTGGAGATAAAAGGTGGAGATTAGAGAGGGAACTGCAACCTGTTTTTACACTTATGCCCTCGCCTGCGTAAATTCGTTAACCAACAGAATCTATTGTTTGCTGCCGAATAAATTATTATCCTTGTAAAGTTGTAATATTACTTAAGTATCATTATAGTGAAAATTGAAAATAAAATTCCACTATTAAATACACTTTTTGTTTTATTAAAGCTACGACTTATGTTATTGAATATTGCCAATAATTTTATGGATTCTTGCATTTGATGGTAATTGAATAACGATAACTATTTTAAAAAATATATTATATGTCTCAAATAATGTATAAAATTTGTTTTACAAAATTTTATAGAGTTGTTCTAATAGTTAAAAGAGTATGTTTCGTTGGGTACATGCGTTCAAATTTTAGAATCAATATCTCATAATGTAATTTTTAAATGCACCAAGTTGATGAGACGTGCACTGTTAAGATCAACCAGTAAAATAATAATCTCGATATTCACTTAAAATTGGTTCAAAGAGGCCGTTGGAGTGTGAACTCTTAAGATTGGCCAATGAAATAATACTCTCAATATGTGCATGAAGTTGGTTCGAAAAAGATCGATGAGAAGGGCCTCTTAAAATAAGTTAGTGAGATAATAATCTCAATATGCACATAAAGTTGGTTAAGATATATTATTGTTGTATATAATAAAAATAAAAATAAAAATATATTCTAACACTGTACAAAATTTAGAAAAATAATATTTTAGTTCTTAGGAAAATCTTTTGCTAGATTCTCCTTAAAAATAAGAAGTCGCAAACTCAAAACAAGTATCTTTAGTATAAAATTAAAATTTGTATTCAGGGGCAATTTGGTCCAAGCAGTTAAAGTTGTGTATTTTCTAACTGTCAAGACAAGAGACGTAATTAATTGCATCCAAGTCCCCAACTGTGCTCAATTCTGGGATACATACACGTGTCAGCTCTGTATGAAACACAGTTCTGGGTCCAAGCGCATGCGTCACGGGCCGAGTGAAACCGTATACATTGCACTCGATATCAATCCACTAATGTGTCGCCACGTGGAATTTGGCAATGTTACTGTGCTTAAGGCCTTGTTTGGTAACACTTCTTCACCTCCAAAAGCTCTTACACATAAAATGAAATAGTGTCACACAAGCAAATGACATAGGCAAAAGTTAGACACATTGTTTGCTTTCACCTAGCTT
>JAYMTF010005823.1:0-11062 GCA_036897485.1 Pelargonium nanum | reverse complement strand
AACAAATAACTGAATGCACAAATTAAGAATTTGCATTTATGCAGATTCTCTGTCACTCCAACCAATCCTGGTCCTGTCTGACCCGACAAAAGTAGCCACGTCCGTGTTAATTTTTAGACGACCCATGGACGGTGTGGTCCACTTCTCAGCTGATCTGGTATCAGCAGTCGACTGGCCTCCTGTCCTGACTCGAAGCTTGCCGGAGATGGCCTCTTTCCATCTGTGATGCATGGTCGAAACCATACATCGAATAGCCGAGGCGGATAGCGAGGCCTTGTTCCAAACCCACTCATTGCGGCCTTTCCATATCCCCCAAGCTAGATAGAGACCCATTGCCACTTTAGTCTCATCATTTTCCTGCAAAATTCGCCTGAACCAGTCCTGAGGATCAAGAGCTGTTGCGGCTAGCTGACCCCAACCAACCTCCCTCCACACTTCCGCAGAGATTGGGCACCTCAAAAGCATATGAGTCCCTGATTCCGGCGCACCTCCACATCGAGGACACACCGGAGAAACCTGCACATGCCGCTGCTCGACTTCAGATAACACAGGTAAGCTTCCTGATAGCAGCCGCCAACCGAATTGGCGAATCTTCGGTTGAGCTTTTATGTCCCATAGATTCTTCCAAATTTGATCTGTAACTATTGATTCCGGGTCATGAAGAAGGCGATACCCACTTTTAACTGAGAAAACACCTCTCTTTTCAAACAGCCAACACCATGCATCTGATACCAACGTCCGGCTCGGCTTAATTTTTAAGATCTCCCTCTGTTCCATAAGCGAAAACCGGCTTAACTGGTTCGAGCACCACTCCCCTGACTTCACATCCAATAACCGGTCCACTGTTAAATCGAACTCGTGCGGCTCGGCTAAGGAGGAGACTTTGAAACCCGGCAAGCTTGGTACCCAAGGATCCGAGAAGACGAGCGTGTTGGTCCCCGACCCAACTTGAATAAAGCAACCCTTCCTCAACAGCTCTTGAGACGTGAAAATACTTCTTCATACGAAACTTGGGTTAAACCCAATAGGAGCTGATAAGAAGTTTCTGCGCGGGAAGTATTTGCAGCTAAAATTTTTGCTAAACAGCGAATCAGAATTTTGCAAAAGCCTCCAACCTTGCTTCCCAAGTAACGCGAGATTCATTTGGTGTAGAGATCGAAAACCCAACCCTCCGTCCCATTTACGGTTGCACAATTTTTCCCATCTCGCCCAGTGCATCTTTCCGTGACCCCACCAGAAGTTTCGGACCATCTTTTCAATCTCCAAACAGACTGTGATCGGCACCAAGTACAAGCCCATAATGTATGCCGGTATTGCTTGTATTACCGACTTTATTACTATTTCTTTTCCTGCACTTGAAAGCCACCTATTTTGCCATGAATTTAAATGAATCTGTATCCTATCAATAATCGGCTGGAATAAATCTATCTTGCGTCTCCCCGTCCCCACTGGAGCTCCAAGGTACGAGTCAAATCGGTCTACTAATTGAACACCCAATGAAGTAGCTAATTGAGTTTGGTTTGTCTCCGAAACATTAGAGCTGAAGGTGACGCTCGATTTGCAAAAACTGACCGATTGCCAAGTCATGCCTTCGTATGCCTCCAATACCGATTTCAGCTGAGTTATCTCCTCTAATTTGGCTCGACAGAAAAGCAGTGCATCGTCGGCAAAGAATAGGTGGGAGACCGCAGAAGCTCCGCGAGCTATTTTGCAACCTTTGACTAAACCCGCATTTACTTTCATATTGATCAGAGTTGTGAGACCCTCTGCGACGATTAGAAATAAATATGGTGAGAGCGGGTCTCCTTGACGGATCCCCCTACTAGGTAAGAAAGAGTCTGTTAACTCATTGTTCAATGACACCCGGATCCGGACTGAAGAAACAAATTTCATAATGATTCGAATCCATCTCGAGTCAAAACTCATGGCGTGCATCATAAATTCAAGGAATTCCCAACTAACTTTGTCGTACGCCTTGGCCATGTCCAATTTCACTGCCACCCAACCAACCCCGGCTTGACCCTGACCATGCATCCAATGGAATATCTCATTCGCCACACAAATATTATCATAATTTAATCGACCCGGGAGAAACGCACTTTGCGACTCAGTAATTATGCTTGATAGGATCGGCTTTAACCTGTTAGCAAGCATTTTTGAAGCGATCTTTTAAAGAACATTGCAAAGAGCTATATGCCGGAACTCCTCACTCTTTCCGGGTTGCGCTTTTTCGGGATCAAAACCAACGCGGTGTCGTTTAAATTATCAGGAAGCTGGTCACCATTAATGTACTTCAGGCAAGCTCGCGTGACATCGTCTCCAACAATATGCCAATACGATTGGTAAAATCTCGGGTTCATTTCGTCTGGACCTGGAGCCTTGTCCGGATGCATGCTATCAATTGCATCTTTAACCTCTTGAGCAGTAAAAGGTCGCATTAGATCATCATTCTGGTCTTGAGACACTTGCCGAGCCACTTCCATATTTTCTGGTAGATTAATTTTGGAGTTTACAGTGAACACTTGTTTAAAATAACCCAAGATATAATCTTGCAATTCCTTACCTTGTTCAATCCAGCGGCCACTTTCATCCCGTAAATGATCTATGCGATTATTTGTCCTTCTTTGGGATGCCGAGTTATGAAAAAGTTTCGTGTTCGCGTCACCTTCCCGAAGCCATGCAATTTTGGCTCTTTGCTTCCAATATATCTCACAATCATGGAGTTTATTCAGGTAGTTGATTCGCTGAATTTCCGCCAGCCGTTTTCCTTCCACATCATGACGCCTGCTCAGAATACTCAATCGACGGCTTGCCTCCCTGACAGCTCGGTTCAGATTTGCAGCTTCCGACCGGCCCCATCTCATAAGTTCGAAACTGCACTTTTCCACTTTAGCTTGCACATCCGGACCACCTTGTTGCCATTGTTCACTGACTATGCGATCACAACCGGGTTCCCTATCCATGCATTCTCAAAACGGAATTTTACTTTACCTCCATGAGAGCTAATAGGCGGACACACGATTATAGGGGTGTGGTCTGAAAAGGTGAAGGGTAAATTAATAACTTTCCAATCATGAAATTGGAGGCGCCATTCCAATGAACGCAAAGCTCGATCAATACGTTCCTCAATGCATTCGGACGTCCCAACTCCACGACGCCACGTGAATTCGTTCCCTTCCCAACCCAAATCTGTGAGACCCGCAGTTTGAACCGCGTCACTAAAACCAGCACATAGAGCTGGAGGCTGTGGGAGCCCTCCCTTCCTTTCCGAGCCTACCATCACATCATTAAAATCACCTAAACATAACCATGGAGTTCCTGGATCCAAATTTTGTATATTCGCCAAATCTTTTAGGCGGTTCCAAGAGTGAAACCGTTGTGACCGGTCTGGTTCCCCATAGTATCCAGTAATTCGCCATTTACCCCAGACACGCCATGATACTTTCAAGTCAATATGATGATCAGAATACCCTAGAAGCGAAATTCCCACTTCCTCAGTCCAAAACACAGCCAAGCCTCCTCGGCGGCCCCTACTTCCGACCGCGAAAAGGTTCCTCAAACCCAATATTTTCCATACTCCTTCGTTTCGTCTCAATCAGAAAGACGATTTTGGGCTTATGTTCCCGCACTAAGTCGCGCAAGACTTGAACTGTCCGTGGATTGCCCAGACCATGGCAGTTCCAAGCTAGGACACTCATTGATCCGGGCGAACCACAACTCCGTCTAAATTAATCTGATGTGGATTTTCTTTTCATATTTTATTATTTAAATAATATACATGTGGAAAATGATGTGGCTATGGGTAAAAGATATACAATCCTCACGTTTAGCAACCAAACAGTACCGCTAAACCTCATTCGACCATGAGAAAACACCAATGGTACAGACAATTTCAAGAGCCATTGAAGAAAATTATCAGATTCGATCTAGTTTTACCGAAGCCGACTTCTCATACAAATCGTTCAAGAGAACTTTTGCACTCAATCATGTCTCGTCGAAGCCGAATTCTCGAAGAAATTGTTCAAGAGGATTTTCGTACACAATCATGTCTCGCCGAAGCCGAATTCTCATAAAAGTTGTTTAAGAGAATTTCTGGACTCAATTAAGTCTCGCCAAAGCCGAATTCTCATAAAAATGGTTCAAGAGAATTTTTGAATTCAATTATGTCTCGGTGAAGCGGAATTCTTAGGGAAGATGTTAAGAGAATCGTTTTTGCTTGAATTATTCAGTTGAAGACAAAGAATCTAAAATTTACCCAATATGGGATTGATGAAGCTGCGACAGTAAAAGATTTAGGGATAAGCGATTCGAATTGGGTTATCGAGACTTCAAGAGGGGCTACTGCTTTAGAATTCATGTTGTGAGGTTCAATGGTGAAGAAAGTCAAAACTTTGCCTCCTAAAGTGAATGTGAAGTTTTCTCAAAACGCAGTATTGTTATTCTTGGATGAGGGTATCTTTGATCCAAGAATGACAATGTTGTGTTTTTCTTTGATCCAAGAATAACAAAGAAGCATAACATACTTGGTTGTTTGTAACCGCCGACTTGAAGTTTTGTTTTTCGTTTTATGAGACGGTGTCGTATATATTATGTCAATTCAGGGTTAAGTCATTTTTTTGTGTAAAACACATTGTTTGGGTGTTAAGTGAAGACATGGTATATCACTTCTTTCTATAGCCACATCATCTGCCACATGTATATTATTTAAATAATAAAATAAGAAAAAAATCCACATGATCATATTAGTTTATACGAAGTTAGTAATTTGGATGACATAGACTATTTGAGATTAATTTGTCATACTTTTAGAACTAAATCGGATCAATTAAAGTACAAGGACTAATTTGGACTAAAATTAATAGTACATGACCAATTTGGATCATACTCCTAATTTAAATTGATTACAGTGATATAGTTCAAATACATAATTGTTGTAGTGAATTTACTTAATTTCTCCTCTGCTGAGGATGTTATCATGGACTAACTGGAGCCCAATGTTTGGACATGATAAAAGATAAGCCCATAGCTTCAACATTATTAACAAGCCCAATTCCATAGTTTATAGGTAGTGTTTGATTAAGGATAAATTGTACAAATCAACCTTGTACTTGTCACGTTGTACACATATCAATCTTGTACTTTGAAAATATGCACATAACTACATATATTTTCATTTAGTTGTACAATTAGTAACACCGTTAGTTTTAAGTTAAATAGACTAAAATACTCGTGCACTTTTTTAATTTTTTCTATTTTATTGGTTATTCTCCCGTTCTTTCCTTCTATTCATTGAAAATCAAAATATAATTTTTCAACTATCTACAAATTGAGAATTTTTTTGTATTTTTATTTAAAACCAATAATATATATGAGTCAAGTGAACATGTAAAATAATTGAATAAGATGTTTCGAATGATTTTATTATGAATTCATAAGGCTATAACATAGATAACATGTCCAACGAATTATATGCATGCAATTAAACAACAAAGTGTAAGAAATAATCACATAATATATGCATTATTAGTAATATTAGTTAACTTATTGTTATAGTAAACTATATTGATGATGAAGTAAATAATAATTTTTTAAAATTTTTTGTTTCCGGAAAGCTTGAAGATTTGAAGTTAGCCGCGCCGAACATTTCAAATTTTCAGCGGCCAAAAACTCAAATTTTTTTAATCTTTTTTTTTTTTGTTGAAAAAAGTGAGATTTTGATCACAAGAAAGTTTGAAGATTTAAAGGTTGAAGTTGAAGAAAATATAATATAATAATAAATAATGGATAATTTTGGAATTTCAATAATGATTAGGTCGCATGCCTTACACATGATGAGAGAGAAACATGTTTTTCGTTAAATTTAACTAACAGTGCAACTAATTGAAAGTATGTGTAGTTATGTGCATATTTTTAAAGTACAAGGTTGTTATAAGCAAAGCGTGTTAAGTACAACGTAATTTTGTGCAAATCATGGGGGTTTCAACTAGTGTTGTAATAATATCAAGTGATATTAACTAATTTTATGGATACTAAGTATAATTGATACATAACTAACTTCATAACCAAGGCATGTTGGGCCAAGCGGTTGATGCGCTTTGGATTCCCTTTGAGGTCTCAAGTTCGAGCCTCATTGCCGACAGTATGGGGTGGGATTTAAGGGTTAAGGGAAGAGTTAACAACTAACAGGGTTACGCCCCCACTATGGAGGTGAAAAACACAGGCCTTCACAGGCCTGCTGTCCAGTTGTTTACCAAAAAAAAAATAACTTCATAAGAAAGAAAGAAAATATTCATCTTGGTACAAAAATAAAAGAGAAATATGACATTTATTTTGAAATAGTGGTACTGGTCAGTGGAGAAGAATGGATCGTACTCAGTCCGTAGCGCTTACTCTCTCCTCACGTGAACTGCGGGTCAAGCAGGTGGGATCCCGATTTGGAAAAAAACTTTGGGCGTTACCAGTTCAAGGTAAAGTCAAGCACTTCTATTGGCGAGCTTTGGCTGGTTGCTTGCCGGTATTGGGATCACTGGTAGTTAAGGGAGTGGATGTTAACCCTACTTGCCCTAGGTGTGGCCAGGAAAGAGAATCAGTCGCCCATGCAATCCTTCATTGCCCCTTCGCTCTCCGCTGCTGGGTGACTATCGGACTCAGAGGTATAAGTGTGTTGTCGAATTCAGTAAGGTCTTGGCTTCAGGCTCTTCTTGACAGGAGGGATGAGGCGTCATTAATCCAGGCTCTTTATCTCGGTTGGGGCCTTTGGAAGGCCCGGAATAATGGAACAATGGAATGGAGTTTGGACGGAAGTTTCGAAGATCGTAGTTATGGCTTCATAGGTTTGGGAAGAATGGAGTCGAGCTCGTTCCTCCTCGTCGGGTTTGAAGCACAGGTCCGATCCTCCTCCGCAACAGGGAGGTCGATGGGTGCCGCCGTCGCCTCCTCTCTTAAAAGTGAACACGGACGGAGCTGTTTTCGAGTTATCAGGCTGCTCGGGGGGAGGCTGGGTAGTTCGGGACTGGTCAGGCAAGTGTGTTGGTGGTGGCCGAGTCGGCTGGATCGATTCGTATGCGGCTGTGAGGCGACAACTATTAGGGAGGCGCTTTCGTGGTTGAAGGATCATGGTTTCGATAATTTGATAGTCGAGTCTGACTCTCAGACTATTATTCCGGCTTTACAGACCGGAGGGGAGGTTCCCAGTGCCTTGGATCTGGTTCTAGATGACATTAAATCCTTTATGGGATGTTTTTCGAGTTTACAGTTTAACTTTGTTTTTCGATCTGCGAATCGGGTGGCCCATTATCTAGCTAGGTCGTCCGAGTCTTTATCAGGTCCGTCGGGATGGATAGGATCCATGTGTCCAATCCGCTTTATGATGTTCTTTTGGATGATTTGAATTAATATAGCTTATCATTCCCTCTAAAAAAAATACTCTTGCAGCTCGTCATATAGCAACCATCTTAAAATATCGTTGTTTTTTTAAATAATGTCTAGTATTATATTTGAGAATAAATGAAACACTAACAAATAAGTTATCAATATTTCCAAGTCTTGATTCATAACATTGTATTCAATTTATATCATTGGCTGAAAATTTTATAATTTATAGTAATAAAAATTGTAGATTTCCTGAAAACTATAAAATATAACTCATATGTCCCAAAATGAATTTTTTGGTTTCTTTTAAAAAAAAATATTAGAAAAGGAGTTAGTTCGTGATATACAATTCCTATTGTATCCTCAAAGATAAATGTTGTAACAAAATCAAATGATATTAACTAATTTTATGGACACTATATATAAATATAAATGATACATAACTAACTTTATAAAAAAGAAAGAAAATATTCATATTGGTTTTCGTCAAAAGTCTCGGAGTCGATCATCGGTGTAAGGAACGCGCAATGGTTTTGGGCGCCACCGGGTTTAGGGTTTAGGTGACCATTCGCATTGGGTGATGTTGGTTGTCGTCGACGGCCTCAGATTCGACCATTGGCATTGTGCGCGCATAATGGTTTTGGGCGCCAATAGGCGATGTTGGTTGTCGCTGACGGCCTCGGAGTCGACCATAAGCGTTGAGCGCGCACAATGGTTTTGGGCGCCACGAGGAGACGTTTGTTGTCGCCGATAGTTTTGGAGGCGACCATTGGCATTGGGCATGCGCAATGATTTTGGGCGCTGCCGGGAGACGTTGGTCATCGACAACGGCCTCAGAGTCATCTTTTATTGGTCGAGTATATTTTAGGCATCTGACCTCAAGAAGGTCTCGAAGCCTAGAATCGTGATGACGTGAAACTCGGGTGCCACATGTCACATTTTAATTTATCGAATAAACTTAAAAAATTTTGGGTAGCATCAATAGCCCCCCACTTCAAGCAATATTGATTTATCGATGTCGCGCTAGAGTATAGTTATGGTGTTGTGTTGGTTTTCCTTCGTTTTGTGTTTGCAATCGATCTTCTAAGGGGGCCGCAGAGGCCCCTCAGGTTTTCTAATTTCACGGGAAGGTCAAATTTTTTCTAAAGTGTGACTTAGTATTGGGCGGAGGCTCGGTTGGGCAGAGCCTTGGAATGGTCGTGAAAAAGAGCTCGGAGAAACCCGACAACGTGTGCAGGCGGCCCCACACATTTTGACATTTAGCCAAACTTTGAGTTTCGACTTTCGTAGGAGGAGCATGTTTGTACATGTCGTCATTGAGTCTTTGAGGGCAACCGGAGCTACTCACGGGAGAGATTGGACGGAGGGTTTAGAATGGCGGTCCACAATAGCTTACGGAGGTGACGAGCGTAGAGTTATGAAGGATGACCAAATATACTCGCGAGGGAGAAAAGGCGGATTGCCATCTATAGCAATCCGTGGTGTGGCTTGCAAGGACGATGAGCAAGATGGCCATGGAGGATGACCAACAACGGCTCGCGAGAGCGCAAAGACGATGAAAAATCGAACACCATTTGTTTTTCTTGTTGGACTCTACATTGAAGTGGTACACATGGTTGGCAATCCGTGGTCTAACATGTCTCTTAAACTTTTACGGTCTTCAACATCCGCGAGAATGGACATCTACGGTCTTCAACATTTGCGGGAATGGACATTCATGATCTTCAACATTCGCGAGAATGGACATTCGTGGTCTTCAACATCCGGGGAAATGGACATTCATAGTCTTTAACATCCACGGGAATGAACATTTGTGAGAATGGCTATTGAACTTTCTTTGATCTTTTTACATGTTGCTTTATCGTTGATGTTTCTTCTTGGGATTATCTCTTTTAAATAGGTTTGGTGTAACTCTCCTCACCTTTTGGGTAACGGAGGTCAGGCTTGGGCGACTGACTTATGTTGTTCGGCATGTTGGTCAAACATTGGGTGGAGTTGGTCATGCTTTTAGGCATATCGACCAAACCTTGGGCGAAGCCGATCATGCTTCTACTCATAACAATCATTCCTGAAGCTTTGTTGGTTCATGATTTCAGGCACGAAGACCAAGCAACACTGTTTGGAAAGACGGATCCACGTCTTTGGGATGCCTCTCCCTCCTCGCGCTACGGATTGAGAACGGAGGAGGTGGATGAGGCGGGGTCCCCGCCACGTGGGGTGCATGGGAGGCTAAGGCTGCGACATATAGAGTGACATGCATTAATTTGCCCATCTGTTCGGAAAAAATTCTCACGGAGTTTTCGATTTCGGCCTGGATAGGGGATCTTACTTGAGGAGGCTAAACTATGCGGGGGTGGTCGTTGGGATGACCTGCGTGATAGTAGGCAGGACTTGGATGGAAATACATATTGCACGGAGGCCCCATGGAAACATGCTTCCATGGATGTGCAACTCTCCGTCTACCGGCATACCATGGAGAGGAAGGGATCATTCTTCTCTCAAGGGGAAATGTCCTCTTCAACCCGTGTCCGACTGTGTGAGGTTTTGAGAATGAAGAATTCAAGTCATTCCTGACAATGGAACTAACTGATGCGCTTATTTTGTCTTGGTCTACGCGGCACACTAGATTGTCGTCTTTTTGCCCAAGTGTTGAAGTCCAATGTCGATGGTCAATGTACAATGGCTAATGTATGTCCCCAATTTTAAGGTTCGTCGGCAATGTCCGTCGAACTTATGACCTACGCAGGAACACCACACCAAAGAACGAGCTATCAGGGTGTTTCTGAGACGCCGCCTCAGGTGTGAGGATAAGTTCTCAATCGGTATACATAGAACTGTTGAGAGCATTTTTAGAGAGAGAAAGTGAAATCGAGAGAATGAATATCTCATTTCTCTTACTAAGAGGGGGTATATATACTAACCCCAAAATTGTGCCAGACGTCAACGTGTGATTGACTGATAATGATGTGGGGTCCACCTAAGTGGCTTGAATATCTGACTTTTGGGCGAGGTATGCACTAGCGCCAGGCACAGTCGACAGTTCTTGTACATCCCTCGTTCGTCGAGGTGTACGTTGATGCCTCTAGGAGCCTCTATCGCGATTGGTAATGTCTTAGAGCTTCAAGTCTTGCGAACTACCCTTTCTTTATAGGCATGTCACACAATGATTTTGGGCGCCGCCAAGTGACGTTGGTCGTCGCAGACGGTATCGGAGACGACCATTGGCGTTGGTCGTACACATAGGTTTTAGGCGTTGGGTCGTACACATAGGTTTTAGGCGTTGGGCATGCACAATGGTTTTAGGCGTCGCCAGGTAACTATGGTCATCGTCACAATTCACGAAGGCAACCATTGGCGTTGGGCGTGCACAGTGATTTTGGGTTTCTCCGAAGGACGTTCATCGTCGACGGTCTCGGAGGTAATCATTGGTATGTCACCGAGCGACATTGGTCGTCGCCCACTATCTCAGAGATGACATTTTGCGTTGGGCGTGCGCAATAGTTTTGGGTGCCGTCGAGCGACGTTTGTCATCACTAAAGACCTTGGAGTCGACTACTAGCGTTGGGCACCGCTGGACAACGTTGGTCGTCACCGATAGTCTCGTAGATGACCATGGGGTTGGGCGCGCGTAGTGGTTTTGGACGATGTTGGTCGTTGCCAACGACCTTGGAATCAACTATTGGTTTTTGGG